>WNWK01009072.1:0-65000 GCA_009830355.1 Cherax destructor | reverse complement strand
GTGAGGTAACAACGTAGCCAGCAACATGCAACACACTACAGTGAGGTAACACCGTAGCCAGCAACATGCAACACACTCTACAGTGAGGTAACACCGTAGCCAGCAACATGCAACACACTCTACAGTGAGGTAACAACGTAGCCAGCAACATGCAACACACTCTACAGTGAGGTAACAACGTAGCCAGCAACATGCAACACACTCTACAGTGAGGTAACAACGTAGTCAGCAACATGCAACACACTACAGTGAAGTAACAACGTAGCCAGCAACATGCAACACACTCTACAGTGAGGTAACACCGTAGCTAGCAACATGCAACACACACTACAGTGAGGTAACAACGTAGCCAGCAACATGCAACACACACTACAGTGAGGTAACAACGTAGCCAGCAACATGCAACACACACTACAGTGAGGTAACAACGTAGCCAGCAACATGCAACACACACTACAGTGAGGTAACAACGCAGCCAGCAACATGCAACACACTACAGTGAGGTAACACCGTAGCCAGCAACATGCAACACACTCTACAGTGAGGTAACACCGTAGCCAGCAACATGCAACACACTCTACAGTGAGGAAACACGTAGCCAGCAACATGCAACACACTCTACAGTGAGGTAACACCGTAGCCAGCAACATGCAACACTCTTCAGTGAGGTAACACCGTAGGCAGCAACATGCAACACTCTACAGTGAGGTAACACCGTAGCCAGCAACATGCAACACACTCTACAGTGAGGTAACAACGTAGTCAGCAACATGCAACACACTACAGTGAGGTAACAACGTAGCCAGCAACATGCAACACACTCTACAGTGAGGTAACACCGTAGCCAGCAACATGCAACACACTCTACAGTGGGGTAACACCGTAGCCAGCAACATGCAACACACATTACAGTGAGGTAACACCGTAGCCAGCAACATGCAACACACTCTACAGTGAGGTAACAACGTAGCCAGCAACATGCAACACACACTACAGTGAGGTAACAACGTAGCCAGCAACATGCAACACACTCTACAGTGAGGTAACAACGTAGCCAGCAACATGCAACACACTACAGTGAGGTAACATCGTAGCCAGCAACATGCAACACACTCTACAGTGAGGTAACAACGTAGCCAGCAACATGCAACACACTCTACAGTGAGGTAACACCGTAGCCAGCAACATGCAACACACTCTACAGTGAGGTAACACCGTAGCCAGCAACATGCAACACTCTACAGTGAGGTAACACCGTAGCCAGCAACATGCAACACTCTACAGTGAGGTAACACCGTAGCCAGCAACATGCAACACACTCTACAGTGAGGTAACTACGTAGCCAGCAACATGCAACACTCTACAGTGAGGTAACACTGTAGCCAGCAACATGCAACACTCTACAGTGAGGTAACACCGTAGCCAGCAACATGCAACACTCTACAGTGAGGTAACACCGTAGCCAGCATCATGCAACACACTCTACAGTGAGGTAACACCGTAGCCAGCAACATGCAACACACTCTACAGTTAGGTAACAAAGTAGCCAGCAACATGCAACACACACTACAGTGAGGTAACACCGTAGCCAGCAACATGCAACACACTCTACAGTGAGGTAACACCGTAGCCAGCAACATGCAACACACTCTACAGTGAGGTAACACCGTAGCCAGCAATATGCAACACACTCTACTCTTACTTAAAGAAAACAGGAAGGCACAATACCGTGACTGGAGCAGAGCACATAGGAGAGAGAAACTAATGACGACGTTTCGGTCCAACTTGGACCAACTTAGACCATTTACCAGTTTGTAATAATATTGGTAGAATTACCGACAATATGTTAAGTAAAAGGACACAAATGCAACTAATGTGACATTTTATTGTGGCAACGTTTCGCTCCAGGAGCTTCAAGCCGTTACAAGCGTTACATGGACACAGTGGGCTATTATATACTCTCAAAGTGAGGTGAAATACTAGTGGTGGTCGAGGTAGTAGTGATAAGTAGTAGTAGTAGTAGTTGTAGTAATACAATAAGGTAGAACAATCAATATGCACATGAGTAAAAGGTGATAAAACAAATACTTGGGTAGTATAACAATAGGTTAGACAAATATTTTTGCTGGAGGTTGAAATATAGAAGGCCTGTAGGAGTGTTCCACATCTACGATGTGCTTGTGTTGAATTAGCAGGAGAGACTATGTGATGGTGTGGTTAACTGTTTTCAGGAGGATTCTTGCTTGTTCTACCTTATTGTATTACTACAACTACTACTACTACTACTTATCACTACTACCTCGACCACCACTAGTATTTCACCTCACTTTGAGAGTATATAATAGCCCACTGTGTCCATGTAACGCTTGTAACGGCTTGAGAAAGCTCCTGGAGAGCGAAACGTTGCCACAATAAAATGTCACATTAGTTGCATTTGTGTCCTTTTACTTAACATTTACCAGTTACTTAACATGATCTCCACTTCACAAACTTGATAATGACTTGATAATAACCAAAGAACATAATGGTTAATGTTTTGGTTATTCTGAGGTAAAAGGTTACCTGCGAAATGATGTTGCTAGTGTGGCGAGTTTTATTGTATACTCTTAGGTATAAATACAGAAGAAACTGTCTTGTATTGATCCTCTAGACTTCCTATAGTTACCTGTTGCAGGTATGACGCTGCAGCTGCCGTATATAGACCAGTAAGCCTGTAGATACGGACAATTACACAGCAGGAGGCCTTCTGGAGTTTTTAACTTTATATTGTGTAATTTCAGCATAACTTGGGCTTGTAGATATTGTCTTATGAATTTTGTATTCATTAACATCCGTGAAAGTGCAAAAGAAAAGTACTAGACATTCATACTGTATAACTGAACTACAGAGATGAAACCTCTCATGTTATTAGTGTAGGTGTGAGTTACCTGTAGTCGCTTCTGGGGTCACCGCCCCCGCGGCTCAGTTGCTAGTCCTCGCCCCCCTCAGTCCAACTTATGCGCCAGAGCCCAGCTGCTCAAGGACTGTCTTGTGGAATATATCAAATTCTCTCTTGAGGACAACCAGGGGGAATGTTGAAGAGTCGTGGTACCTTCACAATAATGAATTCTTTTTCATTGTACTATCATAGGAGGGATCATGCAACGTCTGCTAAGCCTAGTGCTTTCGTAACGAGTGATATCGATGTGCAGGTTTCGGAGCAATCCCTCCAGATTCTTCTAGGTGTAGATTATGATGCTTCTTTTTCATCTAATGTCTATGGAGTTTCGCCTGCCATGTAGGGCATGCTAAATTACAGTCGAGAGAGGACGAATGACCTGACGAGTGTCATCATTATCTTGGCATCTCTTGTTTTGAAAGTTCTGGTTGTCCAATCTTTCATTATCCATGCAGTTGCGATAATAATACAGTGGAACCCCGGTTAACGAAAAAAATTCATTGCAGAAGCTTGCTCAAGTGCCATTACCGAACGAATTTACTTCCTTAAGCACTTCCACAAGCACTTACAATATTATACTTACATAATTGCACGATATCCGGGGTGTTCGTTAACCGGGGTTCCACTGTATTGTTGTGCTCCTTGAATGTGAGATCCTCTGACGTTATTACTCCCAAGTCTTTCACATTACACTTCTGCTCTATTGAGTGATTTGAGTATGTGATGAACTCTGAGCTCGTTTTTATTTCCTCAGTTTTAATTAACATAGTAACTTGAATTTGCCCTCAGTGAACATCGTGATGTCAGCGGCCCACTGGAAGACTTGGTTTATATCAGGTTATAGTCTTGTTATGTCATACACGGATGCCACGCTCAGAAAAATTCTTGTATTGTCTGGAAAGGATGATATGATGCTATGATTTATGTCCCTGTCTGTCAAATATGAGACTGAGAAAGACAAGTGAGGCGAGTACCGTGTCTTGAGGGACAGAACCTTTTACTGTGGTAGTCTCTGCCACACCTGCCCACCTTTCTTGTTATTCCATGTTTAGGCATTTTGTTTCCAGTTACTCCATGGTCGCCCTTGTGCTTGTCTTTCATTGTATCCAAGACCAAGTCATAATGGTCCAGCAACTGGGTTGTGCAGTGCCTGTGATTCCATGTTATTCTCAGTCTTCCTTCTTAGAACCTCGCAAAAATTTTGGTGACGTTTTGACGCTGCTGTGGCGCCACCATGGGGTTATCACGGGGTTTTTAATGACAGTGGAATGATTCTAGTGTCCAGGCTTCTTCTTAATACAATATTTAGGGTATGAGATAGTGGTTTCTATTCTTGATGAATATGGAGTTGCACGAGTCTGGGAATGGGGCAGCATACACGGGCACGTAATTCATTGCTTCGAAGTCAAGTAGGGTTAGGGTTATATCAGAAATTTCTGAGATGTCTGAAGCTTTTTGCACGTCGTTCATTAAGAAGCTCATTTAGGTCGTCACTCACTTACTTGGTTAGTGACTTACTGAAAACAGTCGTACTGTGACTTAAAAATTTCACTCATTTCTTTGTTGTCCTCAGGATATGTTCCATCTCCTTTAATTAAAGGCCAGGAACTAAATGTTGTTTCGTTTATTGATGAATTTCATTTATGACTCTTTGCTCTTTCTGTTTCTCTATAATTCTGTATGAAGTATTCAGGTTGAACTCAATGTTCGTCATTTCTCTAGTTAATGTTTCTCTTCGTTGTTTAGAAAGTTTGCAGCCTTTGAGAATTTCTGAGTTCTGTCATTGGTGTCCCTTAGCTCGATCGCTAGTGCCTCAGCTCACACACTTAGGTCCGGAGTTCGAATCTCCGTGTTTCCATAAACACCTGCTGTCCATGTTCACCCATGTTAATCGACTGTGTGGGTCGCATCCTGGGACAAAACTGACCTAATTTGCCAGAAATGCTCTGCATAACAAGTGGCTTTCAATATAGTAGTATGCCATTGATGTCACCTAGGCCTGTATACCTTGTACATGTACGTGTAGAAATAAATATATATTATCTTCGACTATAGAGGGAGTGCCTTAAACTATAGAACTGCAGCTTATGCTAATATCCGGACCTGCTTGTAAAACTAGATATCTATTGGCTTATATTGCAATGTGTCATTTCAGGTGGTTCCTGGACGTGGGTCCCTCCCTGAGACCAGGTTCCCCACCTGTAAGGAGTGCGGTGAAGAACTGTGTGATGGTCTCTGCAAGGACTACCTCTATATGAACTACACCAGGCTGCAGGTGAGACTATATCCATATAGGGAATAAGCAAACAGCAGACATATGGAAAGTGAAAGTAAGTGCATACGTGAATATGTGTCTATTTAGAGTCTGTGTATTCACCTATGTGTACTCACCTATTTGTGGTTGCAGGGGTCGATTCACAGCTCCTGGCCCCGCTTCTTCACTGCTTGCTACTAGATACACTCTCACCCTGCTCCATGAGCTTTATCGTATCTCTTCTTAAAGCTAGGAAAGGATCCTACCTCCACAACATCACTCTCCAGATTGTTTCACTTCCTGACAACTCTATAACTGAAGAAATACTTCCTAACATCCCTCTGACTCATCTGGGTCTTCAATTTCCAGTTGTGACTTCTTGCAGCTGTGTCCCATCCCCAAAATATCCTGTGCCTATCCACATTGTCAATTCCTCTCATAATTTTATGTCGTTATCATGTCCCCTTATCCGTCCTGAATTCCAGTGACGTCAGTTCGATTTCCCTTAACCTCTCCTCGTAAATTATACCCTTACCTCCGGGACTAGTCTTGTTGCAAACCTTTACACTGCTGGTAAACGTGTTTCCACAAGACACCTTCTGTCCCTGTTCACCTACAGTAAAATGGGTGTTAGTCGACTGGTGTGGGTCGCATCCTGGAGTTTACCTGGAGAGGGTATCAGGGGTCAACGCCCCCGCGGCTCGTTCTGAGACCAGGCCTCATGGTGGATCAGGGTCTGATCAACCAGGCTGTTACTGCCGGCTGCACGCAAACTGACGTACGAACCACAGCCCGGTTGGTCAGGTACTGACTTTAGGTGCCTGTCCAGTGCCTTCTTGAAGACAGCCAGGGGTCAATTGGTAATGCCCCTAATGTATGCTGGGAGACAGTTGAACAGTCTTGGGCCCCGGACACTTATGGTGTTGTCTCTCAGTGTACTCGTGGCTCCCCTGCTTTTCGTCGGGGGAATGTTGCATCTCCTGCCGAGTCTTTTGCTTTCATAGGGAGTGATTTTCGTGTGCAGGTTTAGTACCAATCCCTCCAGAACCTTCCAAGTATATATTATTATGTATCTCTCTCGCCTGCGTTCCAGGGAATACAGATCAAGGACCTTAAACCGTTACCAGTAATTTAGGTGGTTTACTGTACTTATGTGTGCTGTAAAAGTTCTTTGTACACTCTCCAGGTCTGCAATGTCGCCAGCCTTGAAGGTGGCTGTTAGTGTACAGCAGTATTCCAGTCTAGAGAGAACAAGTGATTTGAAGAGTGTCATCATGGGCTTGTGGTTCCTAGTTTTGAAGGTTCTCATTATCCATCCTATCATTTTCCTAGCCGATGAGGTAGATACATTGTTGTGGTCTTTAAAGGCGAGATCCTCTGACATTATCACTCCCATTATCGCTCTATTGTATGGTTAGAATTTGTCGTATACCTTGATACATTTTTTATTTCCTCAAGTTTTCCATATCTGAGTAGTTGAAATTTCTCCTCGTTGAACTTCATATTGTTTTGAGTGGCCCATTTGAAGATTTGATTGATGTCCGCTTGGAGTTTTGCAGTGTCTTCGATGGAGGTCACTGTCATGGCAATCCGGGTGTCATCCGCAAAGGAAGACACGGAGCTATAGCTTACATCTCTGTCTATGTCAGAAATGAGGATGAGGAATAGAATGGGAGCGAGTACTGTGCCTTGTGGAACAGAGCTTTTCACCGTAGCTGCCTCAGACTTTACTCTGTTTACTATTACTCTTTGTGTTCTATTTGTCAGGAAGTTATAGATCCATCTACCAACTTTTCCAGTTATTCCTTTATCAAGCATTTTGTGTGCTATTACACCATGGTCACACTTGTCGAAAGCTTTTGCAAAGTCTGTGTATACTACATCTGTATTTTGTTTATCCTCAACAGCATCCAGGACCCTGTTATAGTGGTCCAGGAGCTGGGACAGGCTGGAGCGACCTGCTCTAAACCCATGTTCTCTGGGTATCTAGGTGGTTGGCGATCTTGCTTCTTAGAACCCTCTCAAAAATTTTTATATGGGATGTTATTGCTATCGGTCTGTAGTTCTTTGCAATTGCTCTACTGCCACCCTTATGGAGTGAGGAAATGTCTGTTGTTTTTAGTGTGTGTGGGATGACCCCTGTGTCCATGCTCCCTCTCCATAGAATGATGAAGGCACGCGATAGGGGTTTCTTGCAATTCTTGATGAACACGGAGTTCCATGAGTCTGGGCCTGGGGCAGAGTTCATAGGCATGTCATTTATTGCTTTTTCAAAGTCTTGTGGAGTTAAAATAATATCTGAGATTTTTTAGATGACCAAATTTTGCGTTTCGTTCATAAAGAATTTAGTCTGGGCAGCGGCTCGCTGAACACTGAGTCGTATTGGGACTTTAATATCTCACTCATTTCTTGGCTGTCATCTTTGTATGTCCCATCCCGCCTAAGCAGAGGCCCATTACTGGATGTTATTTTTTCCTTAGATTTGGCATAAGAAGAATTTTGTTTTTGTTTTTCAATTTTCTTTATGGCTTTTAGTTCTTCCTGAGATTATTGCCTCCTGTAAGATTCCTTCACTTTAAGTTCGATATTTGCAATTTCATTGACCAGTGCCTCTCTACGTATTTCAGATATATTGGCCCCTTTCAGCAGCTCTGTGACTCTTCGCCTTCGTCTGTATAGGGAGCGTCTCTCTCTTTCTAGGTTACATCTTCTCTTTATTTTTCTTAGTGGAATGTGTCTTGAGCAGATCTCAAGAACCACAGAGTTCATTTTTTCTAGGCAGCTGTTCGGATCCATGTTGTTTAGGATATCTTCCCAGCTTGTTTCATTTAGGACATGGTTGACCTAATCCCATTGTATGTTTTTCCTATTAAAATTGAATTTTGTGTAGAGACCTTCCTGACTGATCACATTTTGCTGGTCAGGAGCCCTGTGCATACATGTCTGTACCTCTTATGTTGTGATCTGAGTGTATTGTCTTTGATACGGTTATATTCCGTATCAAATCGTTGTTGTTAGTAAAGATGAGGTCCAACATATTTTCTAGTCTTGTAGGCTCTAATATTTGCTGGTTTAAGGTGAATTTGGTGCAGAGATTTAATAATTCATGTATGTGTGAATTTTCCTGGGACAAAATTGACCTAATCTGCTTGAAATGCTCAGCATAACAAGCGACTTATTATAGTAGTATGTCATTGATGTCAACTACGCCTGTATACCTTGTACATGTACTTGTAGAAATAAAGATATTATTAATATTATATTATTATACTGGTGCTGCATACTCCAATATGGGCCTGACGTACACGGTGTACAGAGTCTTGAATGATTCTTTACTAAGGTGTCGAAACGCTATTCTTAGGTTTGCCAGACGCCCAAATGCTGTATTATTGGCTGATGTGCCCCTGGAGATGTGCTCGTTTTTCTCCCCCAGTTCTTTCCTTAGTGGGTTTTGCGGTCTTCGGCTCCCTAGCCTGTACTATGTCTGTGGTCTTTTTTGACCTACCCCAGTCTTCAGGACTTGCACTTGGTAGGGTTAAACTCCAGGAGCCAGTTGCTGAACCAAGCTTGCAGCCTGTCCAGATACCTTTGTAGTCCTACCTGACCCCTCATCCGTTTGCCTTCGTCGCATTAACTTCACATCGTCTGCAAACAGGAATACCTCTGAATCTATCCCTTCCTTTATGTCATTCACCTTATGCAGGAAATTTCTCAAGCCTGTGTAGTCCCCTCTTTTGTAGCCTGGCTTCTCCCGTCCTACTCGTCCTGCTTCCCTCTCCACTTGTAACTCTAATATTTATTCGAAGCTCAGGACCACGTGATCGCTAGCTCCATGGGGCCTTTCATATGTGATGTCCTCAATGTCTGAACTACTCGAGGTGAATATGAGGTCTAGTCTTGCTGGTTCATCCTCTTCTCTCTCTCTCTCTGGAAGTGTCCTTAACATGTTAATGCATGAGGTTTTCCAGTACCACCTCCATCATCTTAGCCCTCCATATTTCTGGTCCCCCATGTGGCTCCAGGATTTTGCTGCCCTGTCCATAGGGGCACTTCTGGCCACCTCATGTAGTGTATGAACCATAGCTCTGTTTCTCTCATCATATTCTTGTCTTGGTCTCCTGTTATTATGTGGTGGGTTATACATTACTGCAATAACCACCTTGAGGCCCCCAGTTTTCCTCCTATGTTTTCCTCCTGTTCTCTCCTTACAACTTCTCAAAACTCCACTGGATTTTGATGAGCAGTGCCACTCCTCTTCCTCCTCTATTCCCTCTATCTTTCTTCAGGATCTGATATCCAGTTGGAAAGATGGCATCTGTTATCATTCCTGTGAGATTGATTTTGTGAGTGCTGTGATGTCTGGGGATGCCTCCACTTATTCGTCATTCCGTCTGCATTAGTGTACCATATTTTCTGCTTCTTCTCCAAAAACTGTATTTTGGGGGGTTTGTGGGAGACCTGGCAGTGTACTCTGGGAGGCTGCTGTGTAGGTGAGTGTATGTGTGTGTGTGTGTGTGGCCCCGCCTCTTTACTGGTCGCTACCAGGTCCACTCTCTCCCTGCTCCTTGAGCCTTATCATACCTCTTCCTAGACCAATGTATGATACCTGCCTCCACTACATCACTTTCCAGACTGTTCTTTACTTTGTGTGTGTGTGTACTCAACTATTTGTACTCACCTATTTGTGGTTGCAGGGTTCGATTCAAAGCTCATGCCCCTTCCTCTTCACTGATTGTTACTGGGTCCTCTCTCTCACTGCTCCATGAGCTTTATCATACCTGTCTTAAAGCTATGTATGGTTCCTGCTCCACTACATCCTTGCTAGACTATTCAACTCTGACTACCATGATTGAAAAATACTCCAACATCCTTGTTTCGTGTCCTCTCTGAAACATCTGTCCTGTCCACCTTGTCATTCCACGCAGTATTTGTAGTCGTAAATATATCTCCCAACCTCCTATCCTCCAGTGTGCAGGCCGATTATTAGCTTTCTTCGGGACATTTCCTTAGCTCCGAACAACCTTGTTGAACCTTGCTCTTTCTAATTTCTTACGCTGACCAGGTGTGGGTTCCAAACTGGTGCTGCATACCAATATGGGCTCTGACGTACACGGTGTACGTCTTGAAAGATTCCTTACAAGGTATTAAGCTATTCTCAGGTTTGCCAGGCGCCCATGTGCTGCAGCAGTTATCTGGTTGATATGTGCTTCCGGAGACGTGCTCGTGTTATACTCACCCCAAGATCTTTCTCCTTGAGTGAGGTTTGCAGTCTTTGGCCACCTAGCCTATACTCTGTCTGTGGTCTTTTTTGCCCTTTCCCGATCTTCATGACTTTGCATATGGCAGGGTTAAAATCGAGAAGCCAGTTGCTGGACCAGGTGTCCAGCATGTCCAGGTCTCTTTGCAATCATGCCTGATCCTCATCTGATTTGAATCTCCTCATTAACTTCACATCATCTGCGAACAGGGACACTTCTGAGTCTATCCCTTCCATCATGTCATTCACATATACCAAAAATAGCACTGGTCCTAGGACTGACCCCTGTGGGACCCCGTTCGTTACAGGCGCCCACTGTAATACTCATCACGTACCCTGACTCGTTGTTGCGTGTGTGTGTACTCACCTAATTGTACTCACCTAATTGTGGTTGCAGGGGTCGAGACTCAGCTCCTGGCCCCGCCTCTTCGCTGTCCGCTACTGGGTCTCTGCTCTCCCTGCTCCATGAGCTTTATCATACCTCGTCTTAAAACTATGTATGGTTCCTGCCTCCACTATATCTTTCTCTAGACTATTCCACTTCCTGACTACTCTGTGGCTGAAGAAATTCTTCCTAACATCCCTTTGACTCATCTGAGTCTTCAGCTTCCAGTTGTGTCCCCTTGTTTCTGTGTTCCCTCTCTGGAACATCCTGTCACTGTCTACCTTGTCGATTCCCCGCAGTATTTTGTATGTCGTTATCATGTCTCCTCTGACCCTTCTTTCCTCCAGTGTTGTTAGTCCTATTTCCCTCAACCTTTCTTCATAGGACAGACCCCTGAGTTGTGGAACTAACCTTGTCGCAAAACTTTGCACTTTCTCTAGTTTCTTTATGTGCTTGACCAGGTGTGGGTTCCAGACTGGTGCTGCATATTCTAGTATGGGCCTGACGTACACGGTGTACAGTGTCTTGAACGATTCCTTGTTAAGGTAACGGAGACGTGCTTGGCGTTATACTCACCCCAAGGTCTTTCTCCTTTGCCGAGGTTTGTAGCCTTTGTCCGCCTAGCCTGTACTCTGTCAGCGGTCTTCTTTGCCCTTCTCCGATCTTCATGACTTTGCATTTGGTGGGATTGAATTCGAAAAGCCAGTTGCTAGACCAGATGTCAAGCTTGTCCAGGTCTGTTTGAAGTCCTGCTTGGTCCTCTTTCGATGTGATTCTCCTCATTAATTTCACATCATCTGCGAACAGAGACACTTCTGAGTCTATCCCATCCGTCATGTCGTTTACATATACCAAGAATAACACTGGTCCTAGGACTGAACCCTGCGGTACGCCGCTCGTCACAGGCGCCCACTGTGATACCTCATCTCGCACCATGACCCGTTGTTGCCTCCCTGTGAGGTATTTCCTGATCCATTCCAGTGCCCTTCCTGTTATACACGCTTGTTCTTCCAACTTCTTTACTAATCTCATGTGAGGAACTGTGTCAAAGGCCTTCCTGCAGTCCAGGAAAATGCAATCAACCCACCCTTCTCTCTCTTGCCTTCTGTGTCGTGTGTGTGTGTGTGTGTGTGTGTGTGTACTCACCTAATTGTACTCACCTAATTGTGATTGCAGGGGTCGATACTTAGCTCCTGGCCCCGCCTCTTCACTGACTCGGTGTTGCCTCCCTGTCAGGCATTCTCTGATCCATTGCAGTGCACTTCCTGTTATACGTGCCTGATCCTCTAGCTTCTGCACTAATCTCTTGTGAGGAACTGTATTGAAGGCCTTCTTGCAGTCCAAGAAAATGCAGTCAACCTACCCTTCTCTCTTGTGTCTTACTTCTGTTACCTTGTCATAAAACTCCAGGAGGTACTCACCTCACCTATTTGTACTCACCTATTTGTGGTTGCAGGGGTCGAGTCATGGCTCCTGTCCCCGCCTCTTCACTGATTGCTACTTGGTCCTCTCTCTCCCTGCTCCATGAGCTTTATCAAACCTCGTCTTAAAACTATGTATGGTTCCTGCCTCCACTACTTCGCTTTCTAGGCTATTCCACTTCCTGACAACTCTATGACTGAAGAAATACTTCCTAACATCCCTTTGACTCATAGGAGTCTTCAACTTCCAATTGTGACCCCTTGTTTCTGTGTCCCCTCTCTAGAACATCTTGTCCCTGTCCACCTTATCTATTCCTCGCAGTATTTTATATGTCGTTATCATGTCTCCCTTAGGTTTGCCAGCCGCCCGTATGCTGCAGCAGTTATCTGATTGATGTGTGCCTCAGGAGATGTGCTCGGTATTATACTCACCCCAAGATCTTTTTCCTTGAGTGAGGTTTGCAGTCTTTGGCCACCTAGACTATACTCTGTCTGCGGTCTTCTTTGCCCTTCCCCGATCTTCATGACTTTACATTTGGCAGGGTTAAATTCAAGGAGCCAGTTACTGGACCAGGCTTGTAGCCTGTCCAGGTCTCTTTGTAGTCCTGCCTGATACTCGACTGATTTAATTCTTCTCATTAACTTCACATCATCTGCAAACAGAGACACTTCTGAGTTTATCCCTTCCGTTATGTGTGTTTGTGTGTGCTTGTGTGCGTGTGTGGGTCTGTGGGTGTACTCATCTAACTGTGGTTCCAATTGTCTCTTCACAGCTCCTGGTCCCGCCTCTTCACTGGTCGTTACTAGGTCATTCCCTCCCTGCTCCGTGAGTTTTATCATACCTCTTCTTAAAGCTATGTATGGATCCTGTCTCCACCACCTCCCTTTCCAGACTATTCCACTTCCTGACAACTCTGTGACTTAACATTCCTGTGACTCATCTGATTCTTCAACTTCCAATTGTGACCCCTTGTTCATGTGTCCCTGTCCACCTTGTCCATTCCTCTCAGTATTTTATATGTTGTTATCAAATCCCCCCTATCTCTTCTGTCCTCCAGTGTCGTCAGATCGATTTCCCAGCACATGCCTTTTAACTCCGGAATTAGTCTCGTTGCTAACCTTTGCACTTTCTCTAATTTTCTGACGTGCTGCTTACTCCAATATGGGCCTGATGTACACGGTGTACAGAGGCCTCAACGACTCTTTACTGAGATGTTGGAATGCTATTCTTAGGTTTGCTTGTCGCCTGTATGCCGTAGCAGTTATTTGGCTGAGGTGCACCTCGGGAGATCTTTTCCTTTGGGTGAGGTTTGTAGTCTTTGGAGTCCTAGACTGTATTCTGTCTCCGGTCTTCTTTGCCCTTCCCCGATCTTCATGACTTTACACTTCATAGAGTTGAACTCAAGGAGTCATTTGCTGGACAAGGCCTGTAGCCTGTCTAGATCCCTTTGTAATCCTGCCTGATCCTCCGCCGATTGAATTTTCCTTGTTAACTTGCCATCGTCTGCAAACAGAGACACTTACGAGTCTATTCCTTCCATCATGTCATTCAGTTATACGAGAAACAACACCGGCCCCAGGACTGACACTTGTGGAACCCTGCTCATCACAGGCACCCACTCCGGGGGCGCCTGTGACGAGCGGAATTCTCTGATCCACTGCAGTGCCTTCCGTGTTATATCTCCCTTGTCCTCCAGCTTTTGCACTAGTTTCCTGTGTGGAACTGTGCTAAAAGCTTTCTTACAGTCCAAGAAAATGCAATCTATCCATCCCTCTCTCTCTTTTCTTACTGTTGTTACCCTGTCATAGAACTTCAGGAGGTTTGTGACAGAATTTCCCGTCCCTGAATCCGTGCTGGTTGTCGTTGATAAGCTCATACCTTTCTAGGTGCTCTACCACTCTTCTCCTGATAATCTTCTCGATGACTTTGCATACTATGCATGTCAGTGATACTGGTCTGTAGTGTAGTGCTGCGTGTCTGTCCCCTTTTTCAAAAACTGGGACTACATTTGCTGTTTTTCATACCTCTGGGAGCTGCCCTGTTTCGATAGATGTGATGAAGGTGTCTAGTACTTGGTGGTGTACCCTACCCCTCCGTGTTTCAGGAGACCTTTCTGTCTCTACTGTGAATACTTCTTTAAATTTCATGTTGAGCTCGTCACATACTTCTAAGTCATTTCTTGTGATCTCGCCTCCTTCTTTCATCAGCCTTTTTACCTGGCCCTTACTATTGTTTTCCTCTTGATGTGACTGCACAATAGCTTTGTGTTGGACTTGGCACTCGCTGCTATGTCATTTTCGTATTGTCGCTAAGCCTCCCTCTATATCTGTGCATATTCATTCTTGGCTCTTAGACTACTCTCCTTATTCTCCTGGGTCTTTTGTTTCCTATACTTCTTCCATTCTCTAGTGCATTTAGTTTTGGCCTCTCTACACGTCTGGGTGAACCAAGGGCTTGATCTGGCCTCATTATTTATGTTGCCATTGGGTACAAATCTCTCTTCTGCTGCCTTGCATATTGTTGAGGGAAGCAGGAAGGGCAGAGCAGAGGAAGCCAAACTACAAGAGAGGGGACTACACAGACTTGAGGAACTTCTTGCACGAGGTTCAGTGGGACAGAGAACTGACAGTGAAATCAATAAATGATTATTGATTTCACTGTCAGTTCTCTGTCCCACTGAACTTCGTGCAAGAAGTTCCTCAAGTGTGTAGTCCCCTCTCTTGTAGTTTGGCTTCCTCCGCTTTGCCCATCCTGCTTCCCTCTCCATTAGTAGCTCTACTGTGCATTCAAAGCTCAGAAGCACGTGATCACTAGCTCCTAGGGGCCTTTCATATGTGATGTCCTCAATATCTGCACTACTTAAGGTGAATACTAGGTATAATCTTGCTGGTTCGTTTTCTCATCTCTCTCTGGTAGTGACCCTAACGTGCTGATGCATGAGGTTTTCCACCACCACCTCCAACATCTTTGTCCTCCACGCTTCTGGGCCCCCATGTTGCTCCATGTTTTTCCCAGTCAATTTCTTTGTGGTTGAAGTCACCCACAACCAGTAGCTTTGCTCTGCTCATATGGGCTCTTCAGCCAGTGTGTCAACCTTGCTCTGTTACTCTCATCGTATTCTTGTCTTGGCCTCCTGCTATTCTGTGGTGGGTTATACATCACTGCAATTACCGCCGTGGGACATCCGAACTGAAGTGTTCCTATAGTCTCTTGCTTATCCTCTGTTTCCTCTCTCTAGCGCCTCAAAATCCCATTATAATAATAACAATATCTTTATTTCTACAAGTACATGTACAAGGTATACAGGCCTAGCAGACATCAATGACATACTACTATATAGAAAGCAACTTTTTATGCAGAGCATTTCGGGCAAATTAGGTTAGTTTTGTCCCAGGATGCGACCCACACCAGTCGACTAACACCCAGGTACCCATTTTGTACTGATGGGTGAACATGGACAGCAGGTGTCTTATGGAAACACGTCCTAATGTTATCCAGCCTACCGGAGATTCGAACTTTGGACCTCAGTGTGTGAGCTGAGTACACTAGCGATCGAGCTACGAGACATTGGCTTTTGATGAGCAGTGCCACTCCTTCACCCCCTCTGCTCCCTCTTTCTTTCCTCAGGGTCTGATATCCAGTTGGAAAGATGGCATCTGTTATCATTCCTATGAGCTTGGCTTTTGTGAGAACTATGATGTCCGGTGATGCCTCTTTGATTCCTTCGTGCCACTCCTCACATTTATTCGTTATTCCATCAGCGTTGGTGTAGCATACCTTCTGTTTCCTCACTAACACTGTGTTCTGGGGGTTTATGGAGGTTGGGGAAGTGGAGGACCTGGCAGGGTGTCGTGGGATTCTGCTGCATAGTGTGAGGTGGGGGATGTGAGTGTGGATTATGGTTTGTATTGGGATAGTATGTTTGGGGTTCTGAGGGTGGTTCTGCTTGTGCTTGCGCGTCTTGCTCTGCCCGGCTTTGGTGTGTACTCACCTAGTTGTGGTTGCAGGGGTCGATTCATAGCTCCTGGCCCCGCCTCTTCACTGGCCGCTACTGGGTCTCTCTCCCTTCGCCATGAGCCGTATCATACCTCTTCTTAAAGCTATGAATGGATCCTGCCTCCACTACATCGCTTCACAAGCTATTCCACTTCCTGACCACTCTGTGACTGAAGAAATACTTCCTAACGTTCCTGTGATTCATCTGAGTCTTCAACTTCCAGCTGTGCCCCCTTGTTGTTGTGTCCCATCTCTGGAACATTCTGTCTCTGTCCACTTTGTCAATTAATCTCAGTATTTTGTATGTCGTTATCATGTCCCCCCTTTCTCTCCTGTCCTTCAATGTCGTCAGGTCGATTTCTCTTAACCTCTCCTCGTAGGACATACCCCTTTGCTCCGGGACTAGTCGTGTTGCAAACCTTTGCACTTTCTCTAGTTTCTTTATATGCTTGGCTAGGTGTGGGTTCCAACCCAAACTGGTGCTGCATACTCCAGTATGGGCCTAACGTACACAGTGTACAGGGTTCTGAACGATTCCTTATTAAGATGTCGGAATGCTGTTTTTAGGTTTGCTAGGCGCCCGTATGCTGCAGCAGTTATTTGGTTGATGTGCGCCTCAGGAGATGTGCCTGGTGTTATACTCACCCCAAGATTTTTTTTCTTGGGTGAGGTTCGTAGTCTCTGTCCCCCTAGACTGTACTCCGTCTGCGGTCTTCTTTGCCCTTCCCCGATCTTCATGACTTTGCACTTGGTGGGGTTGAACTCCAGGAGCCAATTCCTGGACCAGTCCTGCAGCCTGTCCAGATCCCTTTGTAGTTCTTCCTGGTCCACGTCTGATTGAATCCTCATCAACTTCATATCATCTGCAAACAGGGACACTTCGGAGGTTACTCCTTCCGTCATGTCATTCACAAATACCAGAAACAGCACCGATCCTAGGACTGACCCCTGTGGAACCCCACTCGTCACAGACGCCCACTCTGACACCTCGCCACGAACCATGACTCGCTGCTGTCTTCCTGACAAGTGTGTGTGTGTGTGTGTGTGTGTGTGTGTGTGTGTGTATGTTTGTTTGTGTGCATAATCACATATATGTGGTTTGCAGGGGTTGAAACATAAATTGATTAGGAACACACCATCCAACAGTGTCAGCAATGTTTACTAGGTCTCATGCACTCTTTGCCCTCTTCATACATTGGACAAACCGATAACCCACTGGAAACCAGATTATCATAACATCAGTACTCAGTCAGGACGTGCCAGGGTTCGAATGCTATCTTCAACCATGTCAGTATTTGTAATCACCCACTGGGGTGGGCAGCTGCTCAGATCACTGTAATAATAATAACAATAATAATAATAATAATAATAATAATAATAATAATAATAATAATAATAATAATAATAATAATAATAAAAATAATAATAATAATTATAATAATATCTTTATTTCTACAAGTACATGTACAAGGTATACAGGCCTAGCTGACATCAATGACATACTACTATATAGAAAGCTGCTTGTTATGCAGAGCATTTCGGGAAAATTAGTTCAGTTTTGTCCCAGGATGCGACCCACACCAGTCGACTAACACCCAGTTACCCATTTTACTGATAAGGAACATAGACAATTGGTGTAAGGAAACTCGCCAAATGTTTTTACCCTAGCCGGGAATCGAACTTGGACCTTCACCCTGTGAAGCGAGAGCTGTAGGCACTAGGCTACAGCTCTTGCTCTTGAAACATGATAGGCATGCCATATATAATTCAAGTGATGGAATGTACAAACTCGACAGCTATTTAGTAGATTCAGTTGTGCACAATCTTAGGCAAGGGTGCTGTACAAAATCCCCAGATTGCTCATTATGTAATGGGTCTTGTGAAGAGTTTAGTAATGTTAAACCAGCGTTCTCTACACCTGTCCTGCAGGTTTCGCCCATTCCCTTTGGTAGGTGCGGAGAGACTATGCTCGTGCTAGCTCTCGATTGCTCTGGTTTCATTTTGAGGTTGGACTATGATAGACTATTCCACATTCGGTAGTGCCATATATGGGAAATTCCATAGTATTATTAAGTCTTCTTGGGCCCTGTATATGAGTACAGTTACACAAGTTAATGTGACTACAATTTACATATTAACGTATATGTGAGTTTTGCAGGATAGCCTAGGAAATTCGGATACAGTGACTTTTGCCTCTGGGGTCCTAGTGTTAAGAAACAGACCAATTGTCATGGAGCAGAATAGGTAAATATGTTGGAAGTAGGTAAATATGTAGAGATCCTTGTACAGAACCTTCTCTGCTGGCTCTTTCTGGAACATTCTGTGACGTATGATAGCATAGGTTGACAACTAGCGAATCTGATTCGTATAACAATGCAATGTTACATAAAGCTTGAGTTTGTGGTGTATTATCCACTTAGGTAAAATGACTCCATATCGATTAAATGCTGTTTTGAGTTAACTACTGCATTTCCTTAATATTGTAAAATTTGCTTTCGAGAAACCTCCCTAGTATATACTATATATATGTCGTGCCGATTAGGTAAAACTGGTCAATTAGCAAGAACTCATCTAAAATTAAGTCCTTTATAAAAAAAAATCTTATACGTTTAAAGATATATTTTTTTCATTTATGTTATTGTAAGAATTTATAATTTTGTACCAAGAGAAACTTTGAAAACCTACCTAACCTTATTACAACAAGCGCAATTTAATTTAGCCTAACCCAACTAAATATATTTTAAATACGTTAACATTAATTTAATAATAAACAAACACAATGAAATATATATTTTTCGTTATGTTCAGAATGATTTTGGCGAAATTATTGCATACACAAATTTTAACTTGTCTTATATGGCAAGGTGAGCGTTGCTATTTAAGCCAAATCGAAGTTTACCTAATCGGCACGACATTATATATATATATATATATATATATATATATATATATATATATATATATATATATATATATATGTCGTCGATTAGGTAAAACTGGTCAATTAGCAAGAACTCATCTAAAATTAAGTCCTTTTTAAAATTTTCTCTTATACGTTTAAAGATATATTTTTTTAATTTATGCTAATGTAAGAATTTATAATTTGTACCAAGAGAAACTTTGAAAACCTACCTAACCTTATTACAACAAGCGCAATTTAATTTAGCCTAACCCAACTAAATATATTTTAGATACGTTAACATTAATTTAATAATAAACAAACACAATGAAATATATTTTTTCGTTATGTTCAGAATGATTTTGGCGAAATTATTGCATACACAAATTTTCACTTGTCTTATATGGCAAGGTGAGCATTGCTATTTAAGCCAAAATCGCAAGTTTTACCTAATCGGCACGACATATATATATATATATATATATATATATATATATATATATATATATATATATATATATATATATATATATATATATATATATATATATATATATATATATATATATATATATATATATTATAATATATAATATATATATATATATATATATACTATATATATATATATATATATATATATATATATATATATATATATATATATATATATATATATATATAACTACACTGCACTAGCCAAGGGTCGAACCCATGATTCTTTGGCCCGCCTCATGGTGAGCGAAAACACATGACGCTCTAGTCCACTGAATCACACAATCCTTAAGAGTAGCGCATCCAGTAGAACTGAATGTTATACTCGCTACCCAAGGACATACTGTGGTGTGGACGCCTCTAAGCTAATTTCATTCTACTCCTTGTTTGGTGTAATAGCTTAACAAACAGTATATTATATTGTTGTAACCACGAACGAGTGGTATTGATCAATAACTATATATATACCTGGAGAGGGTTTCGGGGGTCAACGCCCCCGCGGCTCGGTCTGAGACCAGGCCTCGTGGTGGATCAGGGTCTGATCAACCAGGCTATTACTGCTGCCGCACGCAAACTGACGTAAGAATCACAGCCATGCTCGTCAGGTATTGACTTAGGTGCCTGTCCAGTGCCTTCTTGAAGACAGCCAGGGGTCTATTAGTAATCCCCCTTATGTATGCTGGGAGGTAGTTGAACCGTCTTGGGCCTCGGTCACTTATTGTGTTGTCTCTCAGTGTACTCGTGGCGCCCCTGCTTTTCATTGGGGGAATGTTGCATCTCCTGCCGAGTCTTTTGCTTTCATAGGGAGTTATTTTCGTGTGCAGGTTTAGTACCAATAGTTCTAGAATTTTCAAATGTATATTATCATGTATCTCTCTTGCCTGCGTTCCAAGGAATACAAATCAAGAGACTTCAACCATTCCCAGTAATTTAGGTGCCTTATCGTACTTATGTGTGCCGTGAAAGTTCTTTGTACACTCTCCAGGTCAGCAATTTCGCCACCCTTGAAGGGGGCAGTTAATGTACAGCAGTATTCCAGCCTAGAGAGAGCAAGCGATTTGAAGAGAATCATCATGGGCTTGGCGTCCCTAGTTTTGAAGGTTCTCTTATCCATCCTATCATTTTCCTAGTAGATGCGGTAGACACATTGCTGTGGTCTTTGAAAGCGAGATCCTCTGATATTATCATTCCCAGGTCCTTCACATTACTTTTTCGCTCTATTGTATGGTTAGGATTCTGCTGGTGCATCTAAGCCAACACTAAGAGGCTGCTGGTGCATCTAAGCCAACACTAGAGGCTGCTGGTGCATCTAAGCCAACACTAGGAGGCTGCTGGTGCATCTAAGCCAACACTAGAAGGCTGTTGGTGCATCTAAGCCAACACTAGGAGGCTGCTGGTGCATCTAAGCCAACACTAGGAGGCTGCTGGTGCATCTAAGCCAACACTAGGAGGCTGCTGGTGCATCTAAGCCAACACTAGGAGGCTGCTGGTGCATCTAAGCCAACACTAGGAGGCTGGTGGCGCATCTAAGCCAACACTAGGAGGCTGCTGGTGCATCTAAGCCAACACTAGGAGGCTGCTGGTGCATCTAAGCCAACACTAGGAGGCTGTTGGTGCATCTAAGCCAACACTAGGAGGCTGCTGGTGCATCTAAGCCAACACTAGGAGGCTGCTGGTGCATCTAAGCCAACACTAGGAGGCTGCTGGTGCATCTAAGCCAACACTAGGAGGCTGCTGGTGCATCTAAGCCAACACTAGGAGGCTGCTGGTGCATCTAAGCCAACATTAGGAGGCTGGTGGCGCATCTAAGCCAACACTAGGAGGCTGGTGGTGCATCTAAGCCAACATTAGGAGGCTGGTGGCGCATCTAAGCCAACACTAGGAGGCTGGTGGCGCATCTAAGCCAACATTAGGAGGCTGGTGGTGCATCTAAGCCAACATTAGGAGGCTGGTGGTGCATCTAAGCCAACATTAGGAGGCTGGTGGTGCATCTAAGCCAACATTAGGAGGCTGGTGGTGCATCAAAATCAACACCGGGAGGCTGGTGGTGCATCAAAATCAACACCGGGAGGCTGCTGGTTAGGTGACTCAATTCCTTGATCCAGGTTGAACGGTATTTAAGTACGCAGCTTCACAAACAACTTACTTTTAATCATTCACACTTGAACAATATATCACTTAAAATGGACAGACTTGAAGTGTGAGTGAGCTGCATGAAACTGAGTACTGCTCACGACTGACTTTTTATTCCCACTCCTGACTTAGGAACTGAAATCAGCAGGTTCTACTTCTGTCAGTCAGCGGTCAAGCTGAAGGAAGCACTGGCCTAGCACTCAACTTATGACCAGACATCTCAGAAACATCCTGTCCCTATCCACCTTGTCAATTCCTCTCGGTATTTTATACGTCGTTATCATGTTCCCTCCTATTTCTCCTGTCCTCCAGTGTCGTCAGGTTTATTTCCTTAACCTAACCTCGACATCAAGGCGAGAATACTTCTCCACTGACTGCTACAGTCTCTCAACAGACATTATGAGAACCAACACTCCCTGGAAGTGATGACCTATACTCTTATCTAACCCATTAATGACACTAATTAGCCAACCGACTATTACTTGAGTGGACCAGTCTGTTGACATCTGTCAGGCGAGAAATATGGGTCAGTGGGTACACAGCAGACTAATGCTGTTACCCGCTGTGTACCCAACCCCACCATGTGGTGGGGGTACACAGTGATCTAGGCCGCACCCCACCATGTGAAGTGGGACCTAGACCGCCCCGCCCAAGGGCAAAGGTGCCCACCGGCTGCGTTACTGAGCCTTGACGTATGCTTGAGGGTATGGGTGGTGGGCGCTGCCAGTGCTGGAAGGAAAGTGAGGGGGAAGGGTTTAGCACCCATCTCGGGTGGCTACAAAGATAGTTACAAAAATGAAGTGGAAACGACCCCACATTCTTAGACAGAGGGAATGATCAAATCTACACTTCTTCGACGCATGCTGCAGATAACACCAAATTACACAGAGAGAGTTGTCTATTTAATACTACTTAATTTACATAATATGGGATACACTATCAGTGATTATCAGTGGACTGCAGTGTTCACTGGCTCGCTAGTCTACCTCATGAAGCACTTACTGGTTCATGAATCCACCTGGGTCCATGGAACCACATGATGACCATAATTCCCAGTTCACAGGGAACTGATGCCCAGTAAAGACATGGACATAACTGTGCCACCATGACGGGTTCATGGAACCACATACCAATTTGTAGAACTGATTCGGTTTGTAGAACCGATTCAAGTTCGAAGGACTACTGTTGTCACTAATTAGTGGGCTCTGCTTTGACTGACACTAATTAATCAATCATAGTCGAGTTCACACAGACCCCAGCCATCCCAGATCTAAATTATGTGTACTTTCTCTTAGGACAAGGCTGTTATTACAGTTAAGCATACAGGTTACTTACCAGTTTGATGTTTCTGATGACACCTGACGCCTGGTGTTGAGTCTCTGATGGGGTGAATCACAGACCTTGCACCTACCCCATGTGTTCGACACCATGACAAACTCTGGTATTGTCTCCCGATAATCTGAACCTTAAACAACTCTCTAAGATAAATCCCTACCTACCTTGAACGAGATTATGAACTGCAGTCCACTGGACAAAGTAGTAGTGGCTCTAGGGAGGTCAGACGTGACCACGAACAGGTAAGGTCAAAAGGTCTTCTTCACTCTATTTGACTGTAAATCTGTTCTCATTCCAAAAATCCACAAATCACTTGGCTGAACCTTCAGTACTCTGTCACTGCCAACCTTAACTAGGTGATGAACACAGTGTCACGGGACGCCCCACGCCAGGTGTTTTGGCACGTTTTACATTGTACCTGGTTGGACTGAGAGTGTTGTCCCTGGCTTTCAGATGTATGCCTGCCCTCAGCTAGGCATGGTTGCCAGAGGCAGGAAACAAATGAACACCTCTCAAGTGCTCTAGACATGTGAGAATGTCATTCACTATGACATTCATAAATTCGAGATCCTAGTCTGATTGGTTGAGGCCTCGATAGCTATATTAAGTCATTGGCAACTAGATATATCAAAGGAACACATTATCAGAGTTTCGACTTCTCAAGAGAGATGGGAGAATGGGTTTCCCTACTGGGGATGTTAATGGTGACCACCACACGGGCGCCAGCACTCACCCTTATAAATGGTGTAGAAACTGGCCGAATAAAATTTCACAACAAATGTGAGGTGAAAAAAGCATAAGCACAAAATGTCTTTAATCATCCTTAATTGCCATTTTAAACATAATTAAACAGAAAAAAAGGCAGCTTCGTCATCTCTGAAGTATATTAGCGAGAGTTATCCTCAAAACAATAAACCCTGCTGTAATACAGCAACCAAGAATTACAACCACTGCTGCTGCTGCTGCCACCTACACCATGGACCACTTAACTTACTCACTACATTACCTACAAAGTTATTAAATAACTTTACACTGCCTCAAAATAACATTATTCACTGTGTTACTTACTCTCCTAGCCTCAAAACCCCTTAATTGCTCAAAGAAAAATAATTTATCAAACATAATCTAGTACAAATGTTGAAACTTATACCTCATAATGTATAAACCTGTTATATCTCATAATGTATAAACGTGTTATATCTCATAATGTATAAACCTGTTATATCTCATAATGTATAAACGTGTTATATCTCATAATGTATAAACCTGTTATATCTCATAATGTATAAACCTGTTATATCTCATAATGTATAAACCTGTTATATCTCATAATGTATAAACCTGTTATATCTCATAATGTATAAACCTGTTATATCTCATAATGTATAAACCTGTTATATCTCATAATGTATAAACCTGTTATAATTAATACCACCTAATATAAAGAAATCCATCCTCATGTACCCTTGTGTTCCTTGTAACTCATCTAATGACCATATAAACTGTTATTGCAACACAAATTATTGATTTAATTTGTTTAATCTGATTTAATAATTTTATTATGTAGATATATAAAACTGTAAATGATCCAAATTATAAAACGATTATGTTTCAAAAATGTAATGTTCAAATTATGTTCAAATTTCATAGCTTAAATACTCAACTATACTTATATTGTAAACTGTCTACTATAATTCTTGCCATTTAGTTTTAAGTTAATTTTTAAGTCTGCCCACAATGCTCTGCATATTATTTTAAATTTTTGTATCCTGTCCCAATAAACTGTAGTGGTTATGCTTTTTCACCTCACAATGTCACCTTCACATATATATACTCAGTATTAAGTAAAAGGACACAAATGCAACTAATGTGACATTTTATTGTGGCAACGTTTCGCTCTCCAGGAGCTTTGTCAAAGCTCCTGGAGAGCGAAACGTTGCCACAATAAAATGTCACATTAGTTGCATTTGTGTCCTTTTACTTAACATATTGTCGGTAATTCTACCAATATTATTACATACTCAGTATTGTTTGTGATGGATCAACAAAGATCTGGAAAGTGAAACGTTGCTGACAATATAATGTCATATTAGTTGTGCATGTGTACTTTTACCTAACAACGAAAGTATGGGATGCGCCTCTCTTACCACTGTCAGCCAGGCTCATTCCTACTTTATTCCATAACCAGAAATACACAGAAGCCAAGGTTCTAACTACCTGTTAACAGTGTCAGCTTCATAAGTTCAATTTATGAGTTATGTCACCAACCTTACCTAACCTTGCAGCTGTGATTTATGAGTTATGTCACCTTGCAGCAGTGATTTATGAGTTATGTCGCCTTGCAGCTGTGATTTATGAGTTATGTCGCCTTGCAGCAGTGATTTATGAGTTATGTCGCTGTGTATTCACTGTGTTCCGTGATATGCCAAGTTGGTGAGAGATATCTGTAGTTATGGCTGACGTTCACGTTGGCGCACGTAACGTGCCTACGATCCATAATATAGACGTGGCAGGTGTTGCCTGCCACTCTGTATTAATAGTCTGACATCACTCATATAAATATTCCTATTTGACTTTACTTTTCAATGTATTCTTAATTGCTTTGTTATAGAATATGTAAACAGGTCGGAGATATAAAGACGCTTTAGTACTAAATGTTTAAAAAAAACAATCATAATTGGATTCGCTAGTGAATAACTAAATACGTAGATAAAACAAATAGTACTATAAAGCATTATATTTTTGTTTTCGTTTTAACAACTGAAAATAATATTTGCATTTTAATATTAGATAAAAACCTGGACAGTTGGAGAAAAAAAACCGTTGACAACTCTGTGCTGGGCTGACATATCTGGCATCACAGACGTAATAAACAGAGAAGGTTGTGTACCATGCTATAAAACATCCTAATGTGTATATGAGAGGATAAAGCTGCTTATAAATGGATACACAGAACATACTAACAATTAGTTTTGTCAACAACTCATCATTGTTGTTACAAGATGGGTAAATTCAATCATGTAAACAGACTTGTCTGTTACAACTTCTGAAATGCCAGATATAATGTTTGCCCAGCACAGACGGTCGTCAATGTTTTTTTCTCCAACTGTCCATATTTTATTTAATATTATAATGCAAATGTTATTTTCGTAATAAACTTGTCGTTTATTATAACTCATTGGTAGTTAGTAGTGAGTTACCAGTGAGTTACCAGTGAGTTATCAGTGAGTTATCAGCGTATGTTTCAGTGTGACACGAAAACCTAGACAAACCTGTGCTGAGTTTGCTTGTGAAAAGAAGATAGTTCTATCACACTATCTCAGATGATACTTCATGAAGATTTCTATAATCATATGACTGCAAACATAAAGGAATATCTCATCGATGTGTCCCGTGGCTCAGTTGGCAACGCACTCGCCTCACATACTGAGTGTTCGTGGCTGAGTAAAAACATTGGTCATGTTTCCTTACACCGGCTGTCCCTGTTCACCTAACAGTAAGCAGGTACCTGGGTGTTAGTTGACTCTTCTGGGTCGCATCCTGGGGGACAAGATTGAAGGACCCCAGTGAAAATAAGACGATGACGCACTGACTTTCTTGGATTAGCCTGAATGGCTAACCTTCCTCTGCACAAAACTTTTGTTATCGTACAATGTAATATATTCTGCAGACAGCAGCTCTGGCTTATAATTATGAAATAAGTCGCAAAACTGTGTTCTATAGCACACGAGAACAAAGGTAAAAAAAAGCTCATGTCGGGTAGATGTTAGCACACATGAGGTGTTAAGTGCAACACTCAGAGCTTACATAACTAACTTGTCAATAAAGAAACTTTACATACACAGCCAGCTAAAGGTCACACTTCTAAATCTGTCTCAGGAGGAGGAGAGAAGTCTGGTGAAGAGATACGAAATCTTAATTGGGCAAATTATAAAGAAAAGGTCATATGAGGGAATATTGCGACACACTAGAGAGATCTGAAACAATCATGTGTCTGGCACACCTGCTCAACCCATACACTCTCGTTCCTTGCAAGAAGGACACATCATTGTTGATAACTCACTTGTTTTTGTGACTTATCAAGTTAATCAATCTAAGGTTGAAAATCAATCCAGATGACTTGATGTAGAGAAGTTATCTGTTGTTAAAGTTCGTTCAGCAGTGAGTCTTTCCGTCTAGAAAAATAACTGATCTGAACAAAACAGTATGACTCAGTTTTTAGCGAGCCGATAACCAGAGTCGAAGGCCTAAATGTGGTAATAGGATAATATCAGACAAAATTGAATCTACCAAATTATGAGTCTCGGTCATAATAAAAACTTGTCTGTTATTATCCTATTACCACATGACTTCGAAAAGGCGATAAATAGCATGCCCATGTACTCTGCCCAATTCCCAGACTCGTGGAACTGCGTGTCACGTGCTTTTAGCATTCTATGGAGAGGGAGCATGGACACTGGGGTCGTCCCGCAGCTGCTAAAAACAACAGACATAGCCCCGCTCCACAAAGGGGGCAGTAAAGCAATAGCAAAGAACTACAGACCAATAGCGCTAACGTCCCATATCATAAAAATCTTTGAAAGGGTTCTAAGAAGCAAGATCGCTACTCATCTAGATAACCATCAATTACACAACCCAGGGAAGCATGGGTTTAGAGCAGGTCGCTCCTGGCTGTCCCAACTACTGGACCACTACGACAAGGTCCTGGATGCTCTAGAAGACAAACAGAATGCAGATGATATATACACAGACTTTGCAAAAGCCTTTGACAAGTGTGACCATGGTATAATAGCACACAAAATGCGTGATAAAGGAATAACAGGAAAAGTTTGTAGATGGATCTATAATTTCCTAACAAGTAGAACACAAAGACTAGTAGTCAACAGAGTAAAGTCTGAGGTGGCTACGGTGAAAAGCTCTGTTCCACAAGGCACAGTACTCGCTCCCATCCTGTTCCTCATCCTTATATCGGACATAGACAGGGATATCAGCCACAGTGCCATGTCTTCCTTTGCAGATGACACCCGAATCTGCATGACAGTGTCCACCATTGAAGACACTTCAAGACTCCAAGCAGACATCAACCAAATCTTTAAATTGGCTGCAGAAAACAATATGAAGTTCAATGATGAGAAATTTCAATTATTCCGATATGGAAAACGTGAGGAAATTAAAATCTCATCGGAGTATAAAACAAATTCAAACCACAGAATAGAGCGAAAAACTAATGTCAAAGACCTGGGAGTGATCATGACAGAGGATCTCACCTTCAAGGACCATAACACTGTAGCAATCACATCTGCCAGAAAAAATGGATAATGAGAACCTTCAAAACCAGGGATGTCAAGCCCATGTTGACACTTTTCAGGTCGCTTGTTCTATCTAAGCTGGAATATTGCTGCACACTAACTGCACCTTACAAGGCAGGTGAAATTGCTGACCTAGAAAATGTACAATGAACCTTCACGGCACGCATAACTGCAATAAACCACCTCAATTACTGGGAACGCTTGAAGTTCCTAAACCTGTACTCCCTAGAACGCAGGCGGGAGAGATACATTATTATATACACATGGAAAATTCTCGAGGGCTTAGTACCAAACTTGCATACGAGTGTCACTCCCTACGAAAGCAAAAGACTCGGCAGGCGATGTAACATCCCCAAATGAAAAGCAGGGGTGCCACTAGCACGTTGAGAGACAACACAATAAGTGTCAGGGGCCCAAGACTGTTCAACTGCCTCCCAGCATCCATAAGGGGGATTACCAATAGACCCCTAGCTGTCTTCAAGCAGGCACTGGACAGGCACCTAAAGTGGGTGCCTGACCAGTAAGGCTGTGGTTCGTACGTTGGACTGCGTGCGGCCAGCAGTAACAGCCTGGTTGATCAGGCTCTGATTTAACATGAGGTTTGGTCACAGACCTGGCCGCAGGGGCGTTGACCCCTGGAACTCTCTCCAGGTAAACTCCAGGTAATGTGGGTTTAAAGCAGGTCGCTCCTGCCTGTGCCAACTACTAGATGCTCTAGAAGACAAACAAAACGCCGTCGACTAGTGTGACCATGGTATAATAGCGCACAAAATGCGTGATAAAGGAATAACAGGAAAAGTTAGTAGATGGATCTATAATTTCCTAACAAACAGAACACAAAAGTAGTAGTAAAAAGAGTAAAGTCTTAGGCGGCTGCTGTGAAAAGTTCTGTTCCACAAGGCACAATACTCGCCTTCATCCTGTTCCTCATCCTCATATCTGACATAGACAGGGAAAATTCTAGAATTGGAAAATTCTAGAGGGATTAGTACCAAACTTGCACACAAAAATCACTCCCTATGAAAGCAAAAGACTTGGCAGACGATGCAACATCCCCCCAATGAAAAGCAGGGGTGCCACTAGCACGATAAGAGACAACACAATAAGTGTCAGGGGCCCAAGACTGTTCAACTGCCTCCCAGATCAGCCGTGCTGTGACTCGTACGTCTGTTTATGTGTGGCCAACAGTAACAACCTGGTTAATTAGGTCCTGATCCACCATGAGGCTTGGTCACAGACTGGGCGCGGGGGCGTTGACCCCCGAAACCGTCTCCAGGTATACTCCAGGTATCAACATCCCTCCTTCAGAGCGCAGGCACCGTACTTCCCACCTCCCTCACTTTAGTCCGGCTAACCAGTTTCCCTGAATCCCTTCATAAATGTTACTTTGCTCACACTCCAACAGCACGTCAAGTCATAAAAGCCACTTGCCTCAACTCACTCCCATCTAATATGCTCATGCACACTTGCTGAAAGTCTAAGCCTCTTGTATGCAAAACCTTTTTTAGCCCCTCCCTCCAACATTTCCTAAGATGACACCCTAGCCTGTCTTCCTTCCACTACAGAATTATATACCCTCCAAGTCATTTTATTTTGTTCCATCTTCTCTAAATGTCCAACTCACCTCAACAACCCCTCTTCAGTTCTCTGTATAATACTTTCAGTAACATTGCATCTCCTTGTAATCTCCAAGCTATGGATTGTCTGCATATTATTCACACCACACATTGTCTTCAGGCACGACATCTCCACTGCCTCCAGCCTTCTCCTTGTTGCAACATTCACCACCCATGCTTCACACCCATATAAGTGTATTGGTACCACTATACTCTCATACATTCCCCTCTTTGCTTCCATGGATAATGTTCTTTGTCTCCACAGACTCTTCAGTGCACCACTCACCTTTCTACCCTCATCAGTTATATGGTTCACTTCGTCTTTCATAGACTTCTACTTAAAAGTCCACTCACAAATATTTGAACACATTCACTTTCTACATACTCCCTCCTTCCAATCTGATATCCAGTCATTCATTACCTAATTTTTTTTCTCTTTACTATATTCGCTTTTAATTTAATTCTTTTACATACCCTACCAAATCCGTCTATCAACCTCTGCAACTTCTCCTCATAATCTTCCAAAAGCACAGTGTTATCAGCCTCACTATTCTCGTAAAAACCTAACTGCTTTCAGAAACCTACCACCCATTCCATACACTTGCAACATCTTCCACATAGCTCCCCTGTCCACTCAAATTCATAAAAAAAACAAATACTTCTTTACGTTTATCTAAATACTGTTCACTTATTTGTTTCATTGTAAACACTTGGTCTACACATCCCCTTCCTTTCCTGAAGCCTCCTTGTTCATCTGTGATCTTGCTCTCTGTCTTACTCTTAGTTCTTTCAATAATAACTCTAATAACCTCCCTCCTGAGAGATATTATACCTCCCTGGCCAATGCATGAAATTACAGCTTTCCTATCTTCATCCACAATTAACAGTTCCTCAAAATATTCCCTCCATCTTCCCAATACCTCTAACACTCTATCTAATAACTCTCCTCTTCTATTTTTTTACCGTCAAATCCATTCGTTGCCAAGGCTTTTCCAACTTGTTAATCTCACTCCAAAACTTTTTCTAATTCATAGCCAAATTTGTTGACAGCATCCCACTCTCTCTCTCTCATTTGCTCTCCTTTTACATTCCTTAACCATCTTTTTTCCTCAATATACTCCTCCCTTCTTATATCACTTCTACATTGTGAAAACCTCTCATATGCCAACTTTTTCTCTCCTACTACTCTCTTTATCTTATCACTCCACCAATCGCTCTTCTTTCCCCCACTCACCCTTCTATATCCACAAGCTACTGCTGAACACACTAACACTGCATTTTTAAATCTATCCCATTACCCCTTAAAAAAAATATATATATATATATATATATATATATATATATATATATATATAAAAACCTCATTGCCATATAAGAAAGTAATTTGTATGCAATAATTTAAATCATTCTGAACATAACGAAAGTATATTCATTGTGTTTGTTTATTATTAAATTATTAAAGATAAATATATTTAGTGGGGCTAAATTAAATTACGCTTGTTGTAATAAGGTTAGTAGTTTTCAAGTTTCTTGGTACAATTATAAATTTACATAAATAAATGAAAAATATATTTTAAACGTATAGAAAATTTTAGAAGATGAATTTTAGATGAGTTCTTGCTATTGACCAGTTTACTAATCGGCCGATCAATATAAATATGTATATATATATATATATATATATATATTATATAATATTATATAACAATTAATAATAATAAATATATATATTCAAAGGGCGTCTCCACAAGGACAGGTGACTAAGAAAGCTCAACACTCACCAGTCATCATAAATAACGCTTCAGAGCTGTAAACTGAGAATGTCCTCCCAGCTGTCATATCCAGACCCTCCTTTAAAGTGCAGGCATTGTACTTCCATTTCAGGACTCAAGTCCAACTAAATCAATTAACTGGTTTCCTGAATCCCTTCACAAAATGTTACCCTGCTCACACTCCAACAGATCGTCATGTCCCAAAACCATTCGTCTCCATTCACTCCTATCTAACACGCTCACACAAGCTTGCTGGAAGTCCAAGCCCCTCGCCCACAAAACCTCCTTTACCCCCTCCCTCCAACATTTTCTAGGACGACCCCTACCCCGCCTTCCTTCCCCTACAGATTTATACGCTCTCCAAGTCATTCTACTTTGATCCATTCTCTCTAAATGACCAAACCAACTCAACCCCTCTTCAGCCCTCTGACAAATACTTTTAGTAACTCCACACCTTCTCCTAATTTCCACATTCCGAATTTTCTGCATAATATTTACACCACACATTGCCCTTAGACAGGACATCTCCACTGCTTCCAGCCTCCTCCTCGCTGCAGCATTTGCAACCCATGCTTCACACCCATATAAGAGTGTTGGTACCACTATACTTTCGTACATTCCCTTCTTTGCCTCCATGGATAACGTTTTTTGTCTCCACAGATACCTCAATGCACCACTCACCTTTTTTCCGTCATCAATTCTATGGTTAACCTCATCCTTCATAAACCCATCCGCTGACACATCAACTCCCAAATATCTGAAAACATTTACTTCTTCCATTATCCCTCTCTCCAATGTGATATCCAGTTTTTCTTTATTTAAATCGTTTGATACCCTCATCACCTTACTCTTATCTATGTTCACTTTCAACTCTCTACCTTTACACACTCTCCCAAACTCGTCCACTAACCTTTGCAACTTTTCTTTAGAATCTACATTAAGCACAGTATCATCAGCAAAAAGTAACTGTGTCAACTCCCATTTTGCATTTAATTCCCCATAATTTAATCCCACCTCTCTCCCCAACACCCTAGCATTTACTTCTTTTAAAACCCCATCTATAAATATATTAAACAACCATGGTGACATTACACACCCTGTCTAAGACCTACTTTTACTGGGAAGTAATCTCCCTCTCTCCTACACACCCTAACCTGAGCCTCACTATCCTCATAAAAACTCTTTACAGCCTTCAGTAACTTACTACCTTTTCCATACACTTGCAACATTTGCCACATTGCTTCCCTATCCACTCTATCATATGCCTTTTCTAAATCCATAAATGCAATGAAAACTTCTCTACCTTTATCTAAATACTGTTCACATATATGCTTCACTGTAAACACTTGATCTACACATCCCCTACCCACTCTAAAGCCTCCTTGCTCATCTGCAATCCTACTCTCTGTCTTACCTCTAATTCTTTCAATAATAACCCTGCCATACACTTTACCTGGTATACTCAGTAAACTTATTCCCCTATAATTCTTACACTCTCTTTTATCCCCCTTCCCTTTATATATTGGAACTATACATGCTCTCTGCCAATCCCTAGGTACCTTCCCCTCTTTCATACATTTATTAAAGAAAAATACCAACCACTCCACCACTATATCCCCCCCTGCTTTTAACATTTCTGTCATGATCCCATCAGTTCCAGCTGCTTTACCCCCTTTCATTCTACGTAATGCCTCACGCACCTCCCCCACACTCACATCCTGCTCTTCTTCACTCCTAAACGATGTTATACCTCCCTGGCCAGTACATGAAATTACTGCCTCCCTTTTTTCATCGACATTTAAAAGTTCCTCAAAATATTCCCGCCATCTACCCAATACCTCCAGCTCCCCATCTACTAACTCCCCTACTCTGTTTTTAACTGACAAATCCATTCGTTCCCTTGGCTTTCTTACCTTGTTTATCTCACTCCAAAAAATTTTCTTGTTTTCAGCAAAATTTCTTGACAGAGCCTCTCCCATTCTTTCATCCGCTCTTCTTTTGCACTCTGTCACCACTCTCTTCACCTTTCTTTTACTCTCCATATACTCTGCTCTTCTACTAACACTTCTGTTTTGTAAAAACCTCTCATAAGCTACCTTTTTCTCTTTTATCACACCCTTTACTTCTTCATTCCACCACTCACTCCTCTTTCCTCCTGCACCCACCATCCTATAGCCACAAACTTCTGCCCCACATTCTAATACTGCATTTTTACAAGTATCCCAACTCTCTTCAACACCCCCCCCCCCCCCACTACTCATATTTGCACTAGCCCACTTTTCTGCCAATAGTTGCTTATATCTCACCCTAACTTCCTCCTCCCTTAGTTTATACACTTTTACATAATTGATAAATCTTTTAAAATAGCTAGGAATACTTTTTACAATCCAAAAAGGGACAACCAACCTTATTCAACCAAAAATATGTTGGTTCTCCCTTACCATGAAAACTTGGTTGATATGCCTTCCTTTCTTAAGAATTTTAATATCAAAGTTGTATTTAAAAATCTTGATACAGTAAAAAGACTTTTGATAAAAAATTCCCCCAAAATGCTGACGGATGTGTCTATAAGATTCCTGTAAAATATGCGATAAAGTTTATTATGGTCAAACTGGTAAAAGTCTTGAACTAAGATTAAAACAACATAAATATAGCATTAGAACTGGACAAGATTCTAATGCTCTATTTATTCATGTGAAGACTTTAACCATCCAATTGATTTTCAAAATGCTGAGAAGGTTGTATCAAGCAAGTCCATGGTTGAGAGGAATATAATAGAATCATGTTTCATTAAAAGCAGTTTTGAAAATAATATGAATATTTCTTTTGGTTTATATAAATTGGATTCATTTATAATTAATAAAATTTGGGAAGAATTTAATGATAAATTGGACTAATCTTAATTCTTGGGAAGAGTTTCAGGTCCTTTCTTATGTTCCTCTTCACAGAGTCGTGAGATGTTACGCTACTGTGAGGTGTTGTCTTTGTTAGTGTGATGTGACTGTGAGGTGTGTTCTGCCTTTATAAGCCTTCTTGTCATGTTTCCTTTATAGTTCCTTGATAATGTGAGTAGTCACGAAAGCGTTTGGAATTCTTCTATTTTTCATAGTGGTTGTCTTGCATAATATATATATATATATATATATATATATATATATATATATATATATATATATATATATATATATATATATATAATATGGATAAGGTCCACCTCTAGTGCAAATTGTGGGATCCATAGCCTCGGAGAAGTGGATAAAAAGGCTTCAAGGAAGAATATTTGGATTTCTTTCTGAAGCCATTTGAATATTCCACTTCTCCTACCACCCATCCTATATACACACATACATGCATATAAATGCTTTATTAATAGACAGAATACATTTATAGAAAACACAAACATGAATACAATGGTACAATATGTCAAAGATTATGAATCTCCTCCAGTTCCTCCGAAGCCGGACGCGAGCCAAGTATGCAGCATGCGTTTCCCTCTGGATGGCCACGCTGAGACGCTGGAACATGAACGTGGCTGCCCTTGGGTCCCTGGTGGTGTCGATGAGTCTGGAACCCAGTTCTTTAAGAAAACGTGTTGCATTTTTTCCCCACGCTCCCAAGGTCTCTGATCCCACTGGGACAAATTATATATATATATATATATATATATATATATATATATATATATATATATATATATATATATATATATATATATATCAGTGGTCCCTCGGTTTTGCCGAAAATTCGTTCAGAAAGCTGCTCAAGTGTCATTACCAAACGAATTTACTTCCTTAAGAAATAATGTCACGTAGGTTAGTCTATTTCAGACCCCCAAAAATACACTTGCAACAGCACTTACGAAAATACACTTACATAAATGTTTGAGTTTGGAGATGCATGAAAACCGAGGGACCACTGTATATATATATATTATTGTACCCACGAACGAGTGGTATTGATCAATAACAACACTACGACGAGGCAAGCAGTCGAACCCATGCTGCTTTGGCCCACAATCGTGGTCCCGTGGACTAGAGCGTCATGTGTTTTCGCTCACCATGAGGCAGGCCAAAGCAGCATGGGTTGGACTCCTTGGCTACTCACAGTATTGTTATTGATATATATATATATATATATATATATATATATATATATATATATATATATATATATATATATATATATATATATATATATATATATATATATATATATATATATATTAATCTTTCGCTCTCTTGTGCTTCGTCAGGAGCCTTGCAATGTTGCAAGACAGCAACAGATAGGAGGGAAAATTCTCTGAGGCAAGGCAGAAGGTATCACTGACAGCCCATGACACAGACTGAGGACCGTCCCTTCACCCTTCCGGGGTAAGGGAAGGTGGAGGACCTCAGAGGTTTACATAAAGCAAGTTATAGAAAATTAAGGCAACACAGCAGTCAGCAAAAAAAGCATCTAATCAATATCAGCTGGTCTATTGTCATGTGGAATCATTTTACCTAAATGGTTAATACACACCCAGACTCAAGTTATATGTAACATTGCATTATTCAATGAATCGGATTTACTAGTTGTCAACCAATACTATCATACGTCAGAGAATTTTCCAAAAAGTGCCAGCAGAGAAGGTTCTCTGCAAAGATCTCTTCATATGAACCTACTACCAACATATTTGCCTATCCTGCTCCATGACAGTTGCACTGTTTCTTAACACTAAGACCCTAGAGGCAATAAATCAATCTACTCGACTTCCCTAGGTTATCCTAACAAAGTCACATGTACATTATTATGTAAGCTGTGGTCACATAAACTTGTGTAACTGTACTCCTATGCAGGACCTAATCAGACTTACTAGTACTATGGAATTCCCCATATACAGTACTACCAAAGGTGGAACGTGATCTCCGATTGACGAAACATGTGCGACAGTCTATCACAGTCTACCTTCAAAACAAAACCAGAGTAATTGAGCACTAATAAGGGCATAGTCTCCCCTGCACCCTAAGGGAATGTTAAACCTCCCAGTATTCTCTAAGTACAGGATTCCAGATAGGCGAAACGTGCAGGACAGGTAGAGAATGCTGTTCTAACATCACCAAATCCTCACAAGACCCATTATATAATGAGCAATCAGGAGATTTTGAATAGCACCCTTAATACCTGGAGTTTACCTGGAGAGAGTTCCAGGGGTCAACGCCCCCGCGGCCCGGTCTGTGACCAGGCCTCATGGTGGATCAGAACCTGATAAACCAGGCAGTCCGACGTACGAACCACAGCCTGGCTGGTCAGGTACCGACTTTAGGTCACTGTCCAGTGCCCGCTAGAAGACAGCTAGGGGTCTATTGGTAATCCCCCTTATGTACGCTAGGAAGCAGTTGAACAGTCTTGGGCCCCTGACACTTATTGTGTTATCCCTCAACGTGCTAGTGGCACCCCTGCTTTTCATTGGGGGGATGTTACATCGTCTGCCGAGTCTTTTGCTTTCGAAGGAAGTGACTCTCGTGTGCAAGTTTGGTACTAATCCCTCTAGGATTTTCCAAGTGTATATAATAATGTATCTCTCCTGCCTGTGTTCTATGGAGTACAGGTTTAGGAACTTCAAGCGTTCCCAGTAATTGAGGTGGTTTATCGCAGTTATGCGTGCCGTGAAGGTTCTCTGTACATTTTCTAGTTCAGCAATTTCACCTGCCTTGAAAGGTGCAGTTAGTGTGCAGCAATATTCCAGCCTAGATAGAACAAGCGACCTGAAAAGTGTCATCATTGGCTTGGCATCCCTGGTTTTGAAGGTTCTCGTTATCCATTATGTCATTTTTCTAGCAGATGCGATATAATATAATAATAATATAATATCTTTATTTCTACAAGTACATGTACAAGGTATACAGGCCTAGCTGACATCAGTGACATACTGCTATATAGAAAGTCGTTTGTTATGCAGAGCATTTCGGGCAAATTAGGTCAGTTTTGTCCCAGAATGCGACCCACACCAGTCGACTAACACTCAGGTACCCATTTTACTGATGTTAAGTAAAAGGACACAATTGCAACTAATGTGACATTTTATTGTGGCAACGTTTCGCTCTCCAGGAGCTTTCTCAGCCGTTACAAGCGATAAATGGACATAGTTGGTATATATATACTGTCAAGGTGAGGTGAAAACACTAGTGGTGTTAGAAATAGTAGTGATATAAGTAGTATTAGTAGTAGTAGTAGTAGTAGTAGAAGTAATACAATAAGGTAGTACAATCAATATGCACGTGAGTAAAAGGTGATAAAACAAATACTTGGGTAGTATAACAATAGGTTAGACAAATATTTCTGCTGGAGGTTGAAATATAAAAGGCCAGTAGGAGTGTTCCACATCTACGATGTGCTAAACTAACAGGAGAGACTATGTGATGGTAGGGTTTACTGTTTTCAGGAGGATTCTTGCTAAGACTTCAGAGATGGTGAAGCTGCCTTTGTTTTGTTTAATTGTGTTAGAAACAGAGATAAGTGCTGATTCAAGGCATTTTCGACTACGGAAATTAGTTTCTTTGATTACTAGTCGGGCGTCTTTGAATTTCATGAGATGATTGTTGGAATTTCGGTGTTGTACGCAGGCGTTGTTCAGGTTATCGTTTCTGCATGCATTCATGTGTTCATTGATGCGTGTCTCGAGGTTTCGCTCCTGGAGAGCGAAACGTTGCCACAATAAAATGTCACATTAGTTGCAATTGTGTCCTTTTACTTAACATATTGTCGGTAATTCTACCAATATTATTACATTTTACTGATGGATGAACATAGACAACTGGTGTAAGGAAACACGCCCAATGTTTCTACTCTCGCTGGGAATCGATCCCAGACCCTCAGTGTGTGAGGCAAGAGCTTTTGCCACCAGGCCCCGGACCACCCAAGGCTTGTTTAAAATTGTGCACAATTAACTCTACTAAATAACTATTGAGTTATACATTCCTTCACTTAAATTATATAAGGCATTCCTATTATGTTTTATGAGAGACGATTCAATTATGTTCCTTTCCATAACATAACTATTGGTTACAATGACCTGAGCTGCTGCCCACCCTGGTGGATGATTGCAAGTACTAACATGATACAAGATTGCATTTGACTCCTGAGCCATCCTTGCCGAGTACTAATGATGGGCTAATCTGATTTAGAGTGGTTTACCTGTCTGCCCGAAGTACAGAAGAGAGCATAGTGTGAATGAGACCTTGTAAACACCAACAACAATGTTGGATGGTGCATTTTTAATCAACTACTTCACTGTTCCGATGTTCTTGAAGACAGTATTTATATTGAGCTTTTTTAATGCATCGTGCAGGCTGGCCATATTCTCATTGTAAAGCAAACCCAGTATATTTTTCCTGGAAGGCGCTTACCTAGGTTCAGTCCAGTAGAAAGTCTTCTTGGCTCCCAATAATTCATCAACAAAATCCCCAGGATATCTCAGTTTAGTGGCTATGTTGAATTTCTTATTAATTTCATCAAAATATTCCGAGCTACAAATACACAAAGCTATCAAGAACATTGTAAGGGAAACACTTCTCTTAAGTAAAAGGACACAAATGCAACTAATGTGACATATTATTGTGGCAACGTTTCGCTCTCCAGGAGCTTTATCAAGCTGTTACAAACAATACATGGACACAGAGGGTATATATAGGCTTAGAGTGAGGTGTAATACTAGTGGTAGTAGTAGTAGTAGTAATATAATATTACTACTTAGATAATAATAGTGAATGTATGGCGACACATTAGTTGACTTCTTGTACACTGTAAATTTAAATTTCTTGTCAACACGATGGATTAGAACATCTAGGAAAGGCAATTTGTTATCTACTTCATACTCTTTTCTAAACTTAATTGAAGGTACTAAATCATTGAGTATAAGAAGGAACTCATCAATATCACGTTCTCTAGGTCACAGACAGAACGTCGTCAACGTCGTATCTGAACCACTTGGCTTTAATAGCGAGTATATCTTTGAGGAAGTCTCATAGAATTCCATATACAGGTTCCTGATAACGGACTAAGCGGATTTCCCATGGCCATGCCTTAAGTTTGAACATAGTATTTACCTTCAAATACGAACTTACAGTCCATCACACAAAGCTTAATAAGTTTAATAATTCTGTTAGTAGGGTAGAGCATGGAGAAGTTTTCAAGTTGCTCTTCAAGAAACGTAAGTAAATCAGGGACAGGGACTCTGGTAAACAATGGAGTGACATCAAAACTCACAAGAGTAGAGTCAAAATTATATTTAATATGTGTATCCGAAACCTTTCTAACCATGGGAGTTAAAAGTCTAACTAGGCATTTGGAAAGGTTGTATGCAGCCGAGCCTACTGAACTTATAATAGGACGGGCTGGGCTCCCTGGTTTATGGGCCTTAATTAACACATAAAGGTACGGTAGAGTTGCCCACCTGGCTGACACACATTTATTTAACTCATCATTCCCCTTCACTAACATTGTAAGTCGTTTATTAAAGTGAGAATTGACGTGTTCGGGGGTTCTTAGAGGTTCATACGTTTCATTCTCCCTTAGTAAATTGTTCATCTTATCAAAATATTCAACTTCATCTAAAAAGACAAACGAGTTAGAGTTATCGACTTTCGTGAGGCGCAAAGTTACTGAGATCCTTGTTTGCTTTGATAAACCGTAGAGGGCAGTCGGAAAGTACAGGTCCTACCTGGAGAGAGTTTCGGGGGTCAACGCTCCCGCGGCTCGGTCTGAGACCAGGCCTCGTGGTGGATTAGGGTCTGATGAACCAGGCTGTTACTGCTGGCCGCACGCAAACTGACGTACGAACCACAGCCCGGTTGGTCAGCTACTGACTTTAGGTGCCTGTCCAGCGCCTTCTTGAAGACAGCCAGGGGTCTATTGGTAATCCCCTTTATGTATGCTGGGAGGTAGTTGAACAGTCTTGGGCCCCTGACACTTATTGTGTTGTCTCTCAGTGTACTCGTGGCCCCCCTGCTTTTCATTGGGGGAATGTTGCATCTCCTGCCGAGTCTTTTGCTTTCATATGGAGTGATTTTCGTGTGCAAGTTTGGTACTAATCCCTCTAGGGTTTTCCAAGTGTATATTATCATGTATCTCTCTCGACTGCATCCCAGGGAATACAAATCAAGGGCCTTCAACCGTTCCCAGTAATTTAGGTGCCTTATCGTACTTATGTGTGCCGTGAAAGTTCTTCGTACGCTCTCCAGGTCAGCAATTTCGCCTGCCTTGAAGGGCAGTTAATGTACAGCAGTATTCCAGCCTAGAGAGAACAAGCGATTTGAAGAGAATCGTGACGGAGTAAGGTACCATCGACCATCACTTTACAGATGTTAAACGCATCAGGCGTCAGGTCACCATGTTTCTTCCAACATACGCATGCATATGAGTACAGTTACGCAAGGTCATGTGACTTCCGTAGAATAGCCTAGGGAAGTCGGGTAGAGTGGTTACCACCTCTGGGGTCCTAGTGTTAAGAAACAGCAATTGTCTGAAGGAATCTGCTGAGATCTCTTACTCATGTCTGAAACATTGCAAACTCCAGATGATAGCCTAGAGCTATCATTCAATTCCCTTGTAGTTGTTTTGTATATATATATATATATATATATATATATATATATATATATATATATATATATATATATATATATATATATATATATATATATATATATATATATATATATATATATGTCGTGCCGATTAGGTAAAACTGGTCAATTAGCAAGAACTCATCTAAAATTAAGTCCTTTCTAAAATTTTCTCTTATACGTTTAAAGATATATTTTTTCATTTATGTTAATGTAAGAATTTATAATTTTGTACCAAGAGAAACTTTGAAAACCTACCTAACCTTATTACAACAAGCGCAATTTAATTTAGCCTAACCCAACTAAATATATTTTAGATACGTTAACATTAATTTAATAATAAACAAACACAATGAAATATATTTTTTTCGTTATGTTCAGAATGATTTTGGCGAAATTATTGCATACACAATTTTTCACTTGTCTTATATGGCAAGGTGAGCGTTGCTATTTAAGCCAAAATCGCAAGTTTTACCTAATCGGCACGACATATATATATATATATATATATATATATATATATATATATATATATATATATATATATATATATATATATATATATATATATATATATATATATATATATATATATATATATATATATATATATATATATATATATATATATATATATATATATACTATATATATATATATATATATATATATATATATATATATATATATATATATATATATATATATATATATATATATATGTGCGTGTGTGTGTTTGTGTGTAGGATACTATGATTCCTAATTAAGCTAATTTCAATGAATTTACCCTAGACATCAGGTATGATGTAGTACTTGTTCTCCCATTTATTTATTTCTATTTGAAACCCATCTTAAAAGCTTTTTTCTGCTACTAAATGGTCCTTTTCCATGAGTTAGAGCAGGGGTCCCCAACCTGTGGCCCGCGGGCTGTGGCCCTTCTAGTTAGTGGATGTGGCTCTCACATGAAATTATAAATGTTTCAAGTCAGTCACAGCTAGATGAGCGGCGGGTATCAAGACATAACCTAGTAGATAATCATGGTAAAGTTACGTTAACCTAGTAGATAATCATGGTAAAGTTACGTTAACCTAGTAGATAATCATGGTAAAGTTACGTTAACCTAGTAGATAATCATGGTAAAGTTACGTTAACCTAGTAGATAATCATGGTAAAGTTACGTTAACCTAGTAGATAATCATGATAAAGTTACGTTAACCTAGTAGATAATCATGGTAAAGTTACGTTAACCTAGTAGATAATCATGATAAAGTTACGTTAACCTAGTAGATAATCATGGTAAAGTTACGTTAACCTAGTAGATAATCATGGTAAAGTTACGTTAACCTAGTAGATAATCATGGTAAAGTTACGTTAACCTAGTAGATAATCATGGTAAAGTTACGTTAACCTAGTAGATAATCATGGTAAAGTTACGTTAACCTAGTAGATAATCATGGTAAAGTTACGTTAACCTAGTAGATAATCATGGTAAAGTTACGTTAACCTAGTAGATAATCATGGTAAAGTTACGTTAACCTAGTAGATAATCATGGTAAAGTTACGTTAACCTAGTAGATAATCATGGTAAAGTTACGTTAACCTAGTAGATAATCATGGTAAAGTTACGTTAACCTAGTAGATAATCATGGTATAGTTTTCAGTAATGTAATGGTGTGTGGATGGGGGGGGGATGAGATGTGTTTGTGTGTTTGAGAGAAAGAAAGTAATTGTCATCTTGTATCAAATAAGGAACTACCGGTGTTTACTAACTATTACAGTTGTAATTATGGTTTTGTGTACATACAGACAGAGGAGAAGAAAGATGGGAATGAATCTGGGTTGGACGTAGAGGAGGTGGAGACGCCCAAGCAGAAGGGAAAGAAGAAAAGAAAGACTAAGAAAAAGTCTAAGAAGAAGAAGAAGAAAGAGAGTGACTACCCTGACGAAGACGCTGACGATGAAGACGAATAAGAAGAGAAGAGACGATGGAAGCTCAATATTATCACACTCTTCTGTCTACGGACGTCATCAAAAGTATAACATTTAAATCTAATGAAAATAAAAAAATGAAAATGAAGAAATAGTAAAGAATAATTTAATAAGGAATAATGAAAAATAATTACAATGGATGCTGCTTGTATGTGTAGTGTAGTAGCCTATGTAACCTCGCTCATAACAGACGTGTATAAAACAAGTACAGCAAGCACGTGCAAGCATCGATGTCCCCAGAATTTTTCCATTGAATGGTAAGGAATTTCAGGAAGGAGATGGGAAGAGTTTAAGGGGATAGACAAGCCATTAATGCAGTTGTTTTCCCTTAACACAGACCTGATCAAGGGAGAGTAGCAACTTCCCTCCCTTGACTCCCCCCCCCCCACAACATACTCCCATGTGTTGAGGTCTAATTTATTCTTAAAGTTTGTTATGGGCCATATAACTATCATTTGGTCATTTGTTGCTTAACTAACCTATTGCTAACCCACTGCCTGCTCTTCCCCATATCAATGGGCACGTAAGTTTCCTCGTCTTCTAATAACATGTTCATTTTTCCACTATAATCTACCTTGTCCATAATTACTATCGCATTTGCTTTGTCTGCTTTCGTAAGGTGAAGTCCAGGATCTTTCCTTAATTCATGGTATAACTTAACAAATCTTTGAAGACAATTGTGTTGCAGAGGTCTGAGCAAAACTCAGACCTCTGCAACACAATTGTCTTAATATATTGCAATTTGGAATTGAAATGATATGTAAGTACTAAAAATTTGCAGTAAATTATACATGCGGTGGAAACATTTATACAATGAGGTTTACCAAGTCAGTAGAGAATATATGGGAAGGAGGAGTATGTTGAGTACATGCAAAGGAAGGCGAGATGCCTGGGTATATCTACAGACTGAGGTGCACTCTTATCCTGGCTCCTGGATGCCGGGATATCTAGCAGATATGGAGTAAGCCAAACATTTAGCTAACACGAATATATCCTGTTTCTTTATAGTTGTGTTAAAAGTTTTGAATTCTAAACACTTTCTATCTTTATTTCGTTCTTTGAAACTAGTTTGGCATCTGTCTATTTCATGACATGAGTGTCAGTGTCTATATGTATGACATGCATTGTTTGTTTTATATATTCTGCATGCATTATGACGTGTGTCATAATGTCCAATAATGTTTACCCTATATAACGTTCGTCACATCTTTTGCAAGGAATAATGGAAAGATGAAATTTCCAGGTATGTTGATGATGCCATCGACGTACCGCAGCCATATCTTTGCAATTAGTCTTACTGCAAACTTCTGAACATTCTCCAGTTTCTTAATATGCTTTATCAGCTGCCGGTTCCACGCTGGTGATATATACTCGAAGATAGGCCTGACATATATCGTATAAAGGGTCATGAATGCTTGTTGAAATTCCTGAAAGCTAATCTTAGATTTGTCAAGCGAGCATTCACTTAAGAGGATATTCAGTTTATGTATGGTATTCATACTCAGTTTCATATTTTCTTATCCCTTCACAAGTTTCTACAGTTCAGTATTTACTGAGGTTGACTTCGAGTAGCCATTTGTCTGACCAGTCCTGCGGTTTGTCCAGATTTATTTATAGCCATTCCTTTTGCTGATTAATTTAATTCTCATAAATTTTACATCATCATCAAACAGGGATACCTGTGACACTATCTGGTCTAGTATGTCATTCACATATACCAGAAACAGAACCATTTCCGATACTGAGCCTTGTGGAACCCGTTGTTATCCCATTCTGGCATCACTTCTCATATAATCACTCTTCTTCCTGTAAGGTATTTTCTGATGCAATATAGGCATTCCGTAGCATAGCTGCCTGGTTCCTAAGTTTTTGTCCCAGTCAAGTTTTGTCCCGGCCAAGAATATGCAGTTCACTGTACCTAAGAACTCCATCAGGTTCGTGGGACAGGATTTGCTCTCTCTCTAAACTAGTTGTTGTTTGTGAAATCAGTTCTCTGCAGATGCTCTGCCACTCGCCTGATAATCTTCATCATTACCTTACATAGTATGAATGTTAATGATACTGGTAATGATACTGTCTGTTTCCTTTCTGAAACCTTGAGAATAATTAGCTGCCTTCCAGACCTCTGACAATTACCACTTATCTTTTTGATGTAATGTAGATTTTACCTAGTGGTTTGGGACAGTGCCTCTTCATTTTCTCCCAGAATCCATTCTGATATTTTTAGGTCCCATTGCATTTGATGTCTGGAAGTTTCTTCACCTCGTTCTCTGTTGTGTATGGTGTCCAGTACCTGATGGTGCAATCTTTCCCTTCGGTTATGTAGTGTTTTCCCTGTTTCCAACTACTCACAGATATCCTCGTCATTTCTCATGATTCTCTACCCCTTACTTCTTCAGTCTTTTTGCCTGGTTTCATTTGTCATCTGATGTGGCTGTGTAACAATTTTGTTTCAACTTTGTGTTTTGCTGCTATGTTATTCTCAAATTGCTGATCATCTTTTCTCGCTCTTGAATATTTCCTTCTGATTCTTCTGTTTCCTTCTGTTTTTTCTCCTATTCCTTATTTTCTATATTTTTCCATGCTTTTGCATTTCTTGTTATTTCCTCTGTGTATCATTGGTTACATTATTTACCCCTTTTTTCTAATCATTTCCTCTTCTTCTATCTATGGAAGTCTCCTCCTCTCCACATTTTGTGACTAGGAATCTCATCCTTTCATTTGTTTTCTTTCCTTCTAGTTCCCTTCTCCATCGTACTTCATTCAGTAATTCTCTTAACCATGCATAGTTTCGTTTTCTGAAATCTGGTTTCTCTTGTTCCCAATCCTTTCTTAATCTTCCTTCATTGTTGACATCTGTGGGGGATTTTCACAAGAACACAATCTGGAATTAACCTTCCAGCCACGCTCGTGGGACAACACTGGATACATAGGAAACAAAACTGCAACTTACACAAGTTAATGTATTTTGGAGATTTGTGGGACTTTAGGAACACTGGGGTGGCAAACAATATCCTTCCTTCAATACCACCGTCTCAGCTCACCGACTAGCTCCAGGACCCTGGATTAAGAACATGATTCCTGTAAATTTATTATGAAAATGTACGTCAGTAAAAAACTTATTATTAAGAGGACTGTATAATAATGAAGAATTTAAATGGACTTGACTTACTGAAGTATTTTGTCTACTAGGTTATAATTATTAATCACATTATTTCATATTAAGGACAAAAATTATTATAAAGCTTTTCTTCTTCTCTTTTTTAGTAGTTTATACAGGAGAAGGGTTGCTAGCAGCTTGCTCCCGGCATTTTAGTGCATTCCTACGACACGCATGGCTTACGGAGGAAAGATTCTTTTCACTTTCTCATGGAGCATAGAGGAAATAAAGAACAAGAACTATTGGAAAAAAAGGAAAACATAGATGTATGTGTGTATATATATATATATATATATATATATATATATATATATATATATATATATATATATATATATATATATATTTTATATATATACTATATATATTATATATATATATATATATATATATATATATATATATATATATATATATATATATATGCATGGCATGCATGTGTAGTGTGACCTAAGTGTAAGTCTAAGTAGCAAGATATACCTGTTATCTCGTGTGTTTGTGAGACAGATAAATGACACCAACAATCCTACCATCATGTAAAACAACTACAGGTTTTCGTCTCACATTCACTTGACAGGACGGTAGTACCTCCCTGGGTGGTTGCTGTCTACCAACCTACTACCACAGGACGGTAGTACCTCCCTGGGTGGTTGCTGTCTACCAACCTACTACCACAGGACAGTAGTACCTCCCTGGGTGGTTGTTGTCTACCAACCTACTACCACAGGACGGTAGTACCTCCCTGGGTGGTTGCTGTCTATCAACCTACTACCACATGCCATCATAATATATACTATATGGGTGGTTGCTGTCTACCAACCTACTACCACAGGACGGTAGTACCTCCCTGGGTGGTTGTTGTCTACCAACCTACTACCACAGAACGGTAGTACCTCCCTGGGTGGTTGCTGTCTATCAACCTACTACCACAGGACGGTAGTACCTCCCTGGGTGGTTGCTGTCTACCAACCTACTACCACAGGACGGTAGTACCTCCCTGGGTGGTTGCTGTCTACCAACCTACTACCACAGGACGGTAATACCTCCCTGGGTGGTTGCTGTCTATCAACCTACTACCACAGGACGGTAGTACTTCCCTGGGTGGTTGCTGTCTATCAACCTACTACCAATACTCAGAAGGAGAGGTGTTATGTTGCAGTTTTATAACTGTAGTGTAAGTGCGCCTCTGACAAAACAGTGATGGAGTGAATGATAATGAAAGTTTTTCTTTTCGGGCCACCCTGCCTTGGTGGCCACCTGCTATAGTGGCCACCCTGCTTTGGTGGCCACCCTCTGAGTGGCCACCCTGCCTTGGTGGCCACCCTGCCTTGGTGGCCACCCTGCCTTGGTGGGAAACGGCCGATTTGTTAATAAAAAAAAAAATGATTATACTTACCAATTTATTACATTGGTGGTATATCGTAACGCCCTCAAAAGTAAGATTACAATGAAACTAGGCATATATCAAGTAACCTTGATATTATTGTTATTCTTGTTTTATAATCCACTTGAAGTTGTGTATCACACACATCACTCAGTAAGTATTGTTTTCAGTTAGTTTGCTCTAGCTTAGCGTCAACACTCTTACTTCTCTTTCCCATGATTTTTTTTTTTATATGTTCCTTCTGTTGTTCCCTCTCACTTTATATTCTGTTCTCCTCATCCAGGAACACATAATGATATATTTTTGTATTCCTTAAGAAAACTTTCTCTCTGAAGATGCTGTTTCTAGCTACTCTTGTTTCTAGCTACTCTTGTTTCTAGCTACTCTTGTTTCTAGCTACTCTTGTTTCTAGCTACTCTTGTTTCTAGCTACTCTTGTTTCTAGCTACTCTTGTTTCTAGCTACTCTTGTTTCTAGCTACTCTTGTTTCTAGCTACTCTTGTTTCTACTACTCTTGTTTCTAGCTACTCTTGTTTCTAGCTACTCTTGTTTCTAGCTACTCTTGTTTCTAGCTTCTCTTGTTTCTAGCTACTCTTGTTTCTAGCTACTCTTGTTTCTAGCTACTCTTGTTTCTAGCTACTCTTGTTTCTAGCTACTCTTGTTTCTAGCTACTCTTGTTTCTAGCTACTCTTGTTTCTAGCTACTCTTGTTTCTAGCTACTCTTGACCAGAAAGTTACTTTACTGCGCATAGTTTGTCCCTGATTTCTTCTCTGTTTCCTATTCTCCTGTACACTCAGTGATCACTGTCATCTTTACTTCCTCCTCCTCCCATCTCATTCCAGACATATCATCAACTTTCTTAAGTCCACAGATCACTAGTGACCTCTCTTTCTTCCTCCCATTGTCTTTTCCTATGTATTGCCTTGAATTTTCTCACCAGTTCCATTGTTGTCCCAATTATCACTTCCTATCCCTCACAATCTCCCGTGGCATTTCTACTTAGGCTATTTTTACCTCATTTCTCCTTCATTCCTTTGCTTTTCCCTTTCCCTTCATTATCACTGCCCCTTTGACCCTTCCCTTCATTATTTTCAGAGTGTCCATCAGCTTTTTCATTCCCTCTTCCGCTCTTTGTGCTCTTTCCTCAGAGGCAGTTGTTCTATTCTTACAGTCAAAGATGAAAACTTTGACTAAACAGTGTCACTCACTGTCTTCTCTCCCCTCTCTCTCTCTTGTTTTCTGAGTGCATTTCTTTTGGGTTCCCATTTTCTTTTTCAACTGCTTCCACTTAGGCAAATGCATAGGTTATTCCTGTGATAGTGGGCCTATATAAGGAGGTAAAAAAACCATGATTTTTTAATAAAAATTATAGGGGAATAAGTTTACTGAGTATACCAGGTAAAGTGTATGGCAGGGTTATTATTGAAAGAATTAGAGGTAAGACAGAGAGTAGGATTGCAGATGAGCAAGGAGGCTTTAGAGTGGTAGAGATGGTAGATCAAGTGTTTACAGGCAATATGTTGAAAGTATAGATAAAGGTAAAATTTTCATTGCATTTATGGATTTAGAAAGGCATTGTAGAGTGGATAGGGGAGCAATGTGGCAAATGTTGCAAGTGTATGGAATAGGTAGTAAGTTACTGAAGACTGTAAAGAGTTTTTATGAGGATAGTGAGGCTCAGGTTAGGGTGTGTAGGAGAGGGAGATTACTTCCCAGTAAAAGTAGGTCTTAGACAGGGATGTGTAATGTCACCATGGTTGTTTAATATATTTATAGATGGGGTTGTAAAAGAAGTAAATGCTAGGGTGTTGGGGAGAGGGGTGGGATTAAATTATGGGGAATTAAATGCAAAATGGAGTTGACACAGTTACTTTTGGCTGATGATACTGTGCTTGTGGAGATTCTAAAGAAAAGTTGCAAAGGTTAGTGGACGAGTTTGGGAGTGTGTGTAAAGGTAGAAAGTTGAAAGTTAACATAGATAAGAGTAAGGTGATGAGGGTATCAAACGATTTAAATAAAGAAAAATTGGATATCACATTGGAGAGAGGATTATGGAAGAAGTAAATGTTTTCAGATATTTGGGAGTTGACGTGTCAGCGGATGGGTTTATGAAGGATGAGGTTAACCATAGAATTGATGAAGGAAAAAAGGTGAGTGGTGCGTTGAGGTATCTGTGGAGACAAAAAACGTTATCCATGGAGGCAAAGAAGGAATGTACGAAAGTATAGTGGTACCAACACTCTTATATGGGTGTGAAGCATGGGTTGCAAATGCTGCAGCGAGGAGGAGGCTGGAGGCAGTGGAGATGTCCTGTCAAGGGCAATGTGTGGTGTAAATATTATGCAGAAAATTCGGAATGTGAAATTAGGAGAAGGTGTGGAGTTACTAAAAGTATTTGTCAGAGGGCTGAAGAGGGGTTGTTGAGGTGTTTGGTCATTTAGAGAGAATGGATCAAGTAGAATGACTTGGAGAGCTATAAATCTGTAGGGAAGGAAGGCGGGTAGGGTCGTCCTAGAAAAGGTTGGAGGGAGGGGAAAGGAGGTTTGTGGGCGAGGGCTTGGACTTCCAGCAAGCATGTGTGAGCGTGTTAGATAGGAGTGAATGGAGACGAATGGTTTTGGGACATGACGATCTGTTGGAGTGTGAGCAGGGTAACATTTTGTGAAGGGATTCAGGAAACCAGTTAATTGATTTAGTTGGACTTGAGTCCTGGAAATGGGAAGTACAATGCCTGCACTTTAAAGGAGGGGTCTGGGATAGTGACAGCTGGGAGGGACTATTCTCAGCTATCGCATCTGAGCGCCTCTGAAAAGACGGTGATTATGTATGAGTGTGGTGAAAGTGTTGAATGATGATGAAAGTATTTTCTTTTTGGGGATTTTCTTTCTTTTTGGGTCACCCTGCCTCGGTGGGAGACGGCCGACTTGTTGAAAAAAATATATATATATATACTATATATATATATATATATATATATATATATATATATATATATATATATATATATATATATGTATATGTATATATATATATATATATATATATATATATATATATACGTATATATATATATTATTTCCTCTTATCTCCATGGGGAAGTGGAACAGAATTCTTCCTCCGTAAGACATGCGTGTCGTAAGAGGCGACTAAAATGCCTGGAGCAAGGGGCTAGTAACCCCTTATCCTGTATAAATTACTAAATTTAAAAAGAGAAATTATCGTTTTTATTTTTGGGCCACACTGCCTCGGTGGGATACGGCCGGTTTGTTGAAAGAAGACACATATATGTATCTATATATATATATATATATATATATATATATATATATATATGTCGTGCCGATTAGGTAAAACTTGCGATTTTGGCTTAAAAAGCAACGCTCACCTTGCCATATAAGACAAGTGAAAATTTGTGTATGCAATAATTTCGCCAAAATCATTCTGAACATAACGAAAAAAATATATTTCATTGTGCTTATTTATTATTAAATTAATGTTAAAGTATCTAAAATATATTTATTTGGGTTAGGCTAAATTAAATTGCACTTGTTGTAATAAGGTTAGGTAGGTTTTCAAAGTTTCTCTTGGTACAAAATTATAAATTCTTACATTAACATAAATGAAAAAAAAATATCTTTAAACGTATAAGAGAAAATTTTAGAAAAGACTTAATTTTAGATGAGTTCTTGCTAATTGACCAGTTTTACCTAATCGGCACGACATATATATATATATATATATATATATATATATATATATATATATATATATATATATATATATATATATATATATATATATATATATATATATATATACAGGTGTATTTGTGGCAGTGAAACAGCAGACCGATTCGGGTATCATGGTCTTGTGTGTCGTAAATCCAAGGAAAGATTGCAAGACATGAAGAGGTTAATAACATTATCAAGAGGAGCCTCACAACAGCCGGATGCCCAGCAGTAAGGGAACCACCCCAACTATGCAGATCTGATGGCAGCCAAAAGCGTCCAGATGGTATCACCCTTCAAGCCTGGACAGACGGCAAGCAGGTGGTGTGGGACTACACATGTGCATCTACCTTGGCTGATACCTATCTCCAATACACCAGGGAGGAAGGAGGGGCAGCTGCCACCCTCAGGGAGACCCAGAAGTCGAGAAAATATGGAGAACTTGCCCATCATTATATGTTTGCTCCCATAGGCTTAGAGACCCTTGGCTCATGAGGAAAGAGTGCATCTAAGTTCCTCAAGGAGCTGGGCAAAAGACTCAACAGGGTAACTAGGCATCCCAGGGCAGCTAGTTTTCTGTCTGACTTTTTTGGGTTATCCTAGGTTCTCTACACATATGCTGCTATGTATGATAATGTATGTAAATGTATTTGTGTATACCTGAATAAACTTACTTACTTACTTACTTACTGTTCAGAGGGGTAATGCATGCTGTATTCTGGGCACGCGCCCCAGCTCGGAGGAGCTGGATGAGATTTTCGCATTATAATCAGTGACAAACATGTAACAATATGTACTAGACATGTATCTCTCACACCTCGTGTACTGTATATGCCATCTTTATATCAACAATGTATCTCTTAAATCTTTTGTACCATATTATGTAATAATATATATAATATATATATATATATATTTTTTTTTTATTAACACATCGGCCGATTCCCACCAAGGCAGGGTTGCCCGAAAAAGAAAAACTTTCGTCATCATTCACTCTGCTAAATATATATATATATATATATATATATATATATATATATATATATATATATATATATATATATATGTCCATCTAAATATTTTCCTTGAAGCCTTTTTATCCACTTCTCCGAGGCTATGGTCCACAATTTACACCAGAGGTGGACCCCATTTATATATATATATATAAATAAAATATATATATATATATATATATATATATATATATATATATATATATATTTATATATATAATATATATACATATATATATATATATATATATATATATATATATATATATATATATATAAAATATATATATATATATATATATATATATATATATATATATATATATATATATATATATATATATATATGCAAGACAACCACTATGAAAAAATAGAAGAATTCAAGCGCTTTCGTGACTACTCACATTATCAAGGAACTATAAAAGGAAACATGACAAGAAGGCTTATAAAGGGGCAGAATACACCTCACAGTCACATCACACTAACAAAGACAACACCTCACAGTAGCGTAACATCGCACGACTCTGTGAAGAGGAACATAAGAAAGGACCTGAAACTCTTCCCAAACTCTTCCTAAACCATTTCCTTGTTAAATTAAATAGCTTAGCTCATTCTATAAATTTTTCAGTTCCAGCTGCTTTACCCCCTTTCATTCTACGTAATGCCTCACGCACCTCCCCCACACTCACATCCTGCTCTTCTTCACTCCTAAACGATGTTATACCTCCCTGGCCAGTACATGAAATTACTGCCTCCCTTTTTTCATCGACATTTAAAAGTTCCTCAAAATATTCCCGCCATCTACCCAATACCTCCAGCTCCCCATCTACTAACTCCCCTACTCTGTTTTTAACTGACAAATCCATTCGTTCCCTTGGCTTTCTTACCTTGTTTATCTCACTCCAAAAATTTTTCTTGTTTTCAGCAAAATTTCTTGACAGAGCCTCTCCCATTCTTTCATCCGCTCTTCTTTTGCACTCTGTCACCACTCTCTTCACCTTTCTTTTACTCTCCATATACTCTGCTCTTCTACTAACACTTCTCTTTTGTAAAAAACCCCTCATAAGCTACCTTTTCTCTTTTATCACACCCTTTACTTCTTCATTCCACCACTCACTCCTCTTTCCTCCTGCACCCACCATCCCTAACCACAAACTTCTGCCCCACATTCTAATACTGCATTTTTACAAGTATCCCAACTCTCTTCAACACCCCCCACTACTCATATTTGCACTAGCCCACTTTTCTGCCAATAGTTGCTTATATCTCACCCTAACTTCCTCCTCCCTTAGTTTATACACTTTTACATAATTGATAAATCTTTTAAAATAGCTAGGAATACTTTTTACAATCCAAAAAGGGACAACCAACCTTATTCAACCAAAAATATGTTGGTTCTCCCTTACCATGAAAACTTGGTTGATATGCCTTCCTTTCTTAAGAATTTTAATATCAAAGTTGTATTTAAAAATCTTGATACAGTAAAAAGACTTTTGATAAAAAATTCCCCCCAAAATGCTGACGGATGTGTCTATAAGATTCCCTGTAAAATATGCGATAAAGTTTATTATGGTCAAACTGGTAAAAGTCTTGAACTAAGATTAAAACAACATAAATATAGATTTAGAACTGGACAAGATTCTAATGCTCTATTTATTCATGTGAAGACTTTAACCATCCAATTGATTTTCAAAATGCTGAGAAGGTTGTATCAAGCAAGTTCATGGTTGAGAGGAATATAATAGAATCATGTTTCATTAAAAGCAGTTTTGAAAATAATATGAATATTTCTTTTGGTTTATATAAATTGGATTCATTTATAATTAATAAAATTTGGGAAGAATTTAATGATAAATTGGACTAATCTTAATTCTTGGGAAGAGTTTCAGGTCCTTTCTTATGTTCCTCTTCACAGAGTCGTGAGATGTTACGCTACTGTGAGGTGTTGTCTTTGTTAGTGTGATGTGACTGTGAGGTGTATTCTGCCCCTTTATAAGCCTTCTTGTCATGTTTCCTTTTATAGTTCCTTGATAATGTGAGTAGTCACGAAAGCGCTTGGAATTCTTCTATTTTTCATAGTGGTTGTCTTGCATATTTTGATATCACCTGTTTACTGTGATCTTTTTGCATATCTATTATATATATATATATATATATATATATATATATATATATATATATATATATATATATATATATATATATATATATATATGCTAGGAATTCGAAAGAGCAGGCGAAATATTCACAAACACGATCTCTGGCCGACGGAGACTCGACCTAGAACCTTTGAAGGAACGCAGTGCTTTACCGACCGTACCACACTGGACCAAAACCTTGGCATCCAGCTCTTGGATCAACGTCTTGGCATCCAGCCTTGGATCAACGTCTAGCGTGAGCTGGATGCTAAGGTATTGGTCCAGTGTGGTACGGTCGGTAAGCACTGCGTTCCGTACAAGGTTCGTAGGGTCGAGTCTCCTCGGCCAGAGATCAGTGTTTATATATTATATATATATATATATATATGTCTAAATCAACGTGTGTAAAAGCTCAATGATCATAAAAGGCCCTAAAAGTCTGGAACTCTCTGGCTGAAGATTCTAAAGGTCCGCTATCCTCCAAACCGCTTCAAAACTATTGTTAAAATGCACCTCTCTTTGATCTTGACAGCAATATACTAAGTCAAACAAAACTTGAACTCTTCTATTCTCATCCAGTTCTGTTCCTGTTTTTCTTCATTTAGCTTTCCTTCAACTCCACATATTATTAAATGTTATCTCATTATATGTGTATTGTAATTTAACTAGTACCACTCTGCTAAATTTGACAATTATATCTTCCTATTTTGATTTTCATTATGAATTGACTAAATTTTAAGTATTGTATAGGCTAAGTTTTATCCATGATGCTATGCATTGTTTTTGTTTCTAGTTTATTGTATGTCCTGTAAAAGTAATACTGAAATTCATATTAGTATCTATATTTGTATTTGACAAACTTTAATAACCTCCACAAATGTTATAGTGAATTGCCTAATTAAAACTTGCAACAAACTGTTCTTGCAAAAATTCCACTTGTAGTTATTTCAGACTGTCCCAGAGTGTGAAGGTTCAAGAGGGTGAATGATGTTGCAATATTTAGCAAATATTGCATTACAGTTACCACCAATTAATGACAGTAATAGGCATTTGCTATTTTTTTCCACTTACCGAGCAGCTTGATAAATCAGAAGCCATCTGTCAACAATATTAAGAACATTTTTTATGTTTATCAAAAGATTCTCTAAATAAGCTTTGATAAGACATAAACAATTATTATTTGCAAATAGTTGTATAACATGCCAATATTTGATGCCTTACATACTTATTATTGGTCTATGTTTATTCTGAATAATCATCTCATTAATAAAGTGCACTGATAAATTATTAACAATCTGTCAGTGTGCAAATTTATATTTTAAATTTTCTTTCTTACCATTGTTAAATAACATTATATAGTGTCTGTTTAAGGTGTGATAATAGTCAGTCATGGAGAGGTGGGACACAAGACACGGTGGAACACTCTTGTGTAGAAACCTGGAAGGTGGGAACAAATGACACTCTTGTATAGGTCACCATGGAGAGGTGGGACACAAGACACGGTGGTACACTCTTGTGTAGGTCACCATGGAGAGGTGGGACACAAGACACGGTGGTACACTCTTGTGTAGGTCACCATGGAGAGGTGGGACACAAGACACGGTGGTACACTCTTGTGTAGGTCACCATGGAGAGGTGGGACACAAGACACGGTGGTACACTCTTAGTGTAGGTCACCATGGAGAGGTGGGACACAAGACACGGTGGTACACTCTTGTGTAGGTCACCATGGAGAGGTGGGACACAAGACACGGTGGTACACTCTTAGTGTAGGTCACCATGGAGAGGTGGGACACAAGACACGGTGGTACACTCTTAGTGTAGGTCACCATGGAGAGGTGGGACACAAGACACGGTGGTACACTCTTAGTGTAGGACACCATGGAGAGGTGGGACACAAGACACGGTGGTACACTCTTGTGTAGGTCACCATGGAGAGGTGGGACACAAGACACGGTGGTACACTCTTAGTGTAGGTCACCATGGAGAGGTGGGACACAAGACACGGTGGTACACTCTAGTGTAGGACACCATGGAGAGGTGGGACACAAGACACGGTGGTACACTCTTGTGTAGGTCACCATGGAGAGGTGGGACACAAGACACGGTGGTACACTCTTAGTGTAGGTCACCATGGAGAGGTGGGACACAAGACACGGTGGTACACTCTTAGTGTAGGTCACCATGGAGAGGTGGACACAAGACACGGTGGACACTCTAGTGTAGGACACCAGGGGGTGGGACACAAGACACGGTGGACACTCTTAGTGAGGTCACCATGGAGAGGTGGGACACAAGACACGGTGGTACACTCTTAGTGTAGGACACCATGGAGAGGTGGGACACAAGACACGGTGGTACACTCTTAGTGTAGGTCACCATGGAGAGGTGGAACACAAGACACGGTGGTACACTCTTGTGTAGGTCACCATGGAGAGGTGGGACACAAGACACGGTGGTACACTCTTAGTGTAGGTCACCATGGAGGTGGACACAAGACACGGTGGTACACTCTTAGTGTAGGACACCATGGAGAGGTGGGACACAAGACACGGTGGTACACTCTTAGTGTAGGACACCATGGAGAGGTGGGACACAAGACACGGTGGACACTCTTAGTGTAGGTCACCATGGGAGGTGGGACACAAGACACGGTGGTACACTCTTAGTGTAGGACACCATGGAGAGGTGGGACACAAGACACGGTGGTACACTCTTGTGTAGGTCACCATGGAGAGGTGGGACACAAGACACGGTGGTACACTCTTAGTGTAGGACACCATGGAGAGGTGGGACACAAGACACGGTGGTACACTCTTAGTGTAGGTCACCATGGAGAGGTGGGACACAAGACACGGTGGTACACTCTTAGTGGTAGGACACCATGGAGAGGTAGGACACAAGACACGGTGGTACACTCTTAGTGTAGGTCACCATGGAGAGGTGGGACACAAGACACGGTGGTACACTCTTAGTGTAGGCACCATGGAGAGGTGGGACACAAGACACGGTGGTACACTCTTAGTGTAGGTCACCATGGGAGGTGGGACAAGACACGGTGGTACACTCTTAGTGTAGGACACCATGGAGAGGTGGGACACAAGACACGGTGGTACACTCTTAGTGTAGGTCACCATGGAAGGTGGGACACAAGACACGGTGGTACACTCTTAGTGTAGGGCACACCTATGGAGAGGTGCGACACAAGACACGGTGGTACACTCTTAGTGTAGGTCACCATGGAGAGGTGGGACACAAGACACGGTGGTACACTCATAGTTAGGTCACCATGGAGAGGTGGGACACAAGACACGGTGGTACACTCTTGTGTAGGACACCATGGAGAGGTGGGACACAAGACACGGTGGTACACTCTTGTGTAGGACACCATGGAGAGGTGGGACACAAGACACGGTGGAACACTCTTGTGTAGGTCACCTGGAGAGGTGGGACACAAGACACGGTGGTACACTCTTGTGTAGGACACCATGGAAGGTGGAACACAAGACACGGTGGTACACTCTGTGTAAGGACACCATGGAGAGGTGGGACACAAGACACGGTGGTACACTCTTGTGTAGGACACCATGGAGAGGTGGGACACAAGACACGGTGGAACACTCTTGTGTTGGTCACCATAGAGAGGTGGGACACAAGACACGGTGGAACACTCTTGTGTTGGTCACCATGGAGAGGTGGGACACAAGACACGGTGAAACACTCTACTGTAGGTCACCATTAAGAGGTGGGACACAAGACACGGTGGAACACTCTTGTGTTGGTCACCATGAAGAGGTGGGACACAAGACACGGTGGAACACTCTACTGTAGGTCACCATGGAGAGGTGGGACACAAGACACGGTGGAACACTCTTGTGTTGGTCACCATTGAGAGGTGGGACACAAGACACGGTGAAACACTCTACTGTAGGTCACCTGGACACAAGACACGGTAAAACACTCTACTGCAGGTCACCTGGACACAAGACACGGTGAAACACTCTTGTGTAGGTCACCTGGACACAAGACACGGTGAAACACTCTTGTGTAGGTCACCTGGACACAAGACACGGTGAAACACTCTTGTGTAGGTCACCTGGACACAAGACACGGTGAAACACTCTTGTGTAGGTCACCTGGACACAAGACACGGTAAAACACTCTACTGCAGGTCACCTGGACACAAGACACGGTGAAACACTCTTGTGTAGGTCACCTGGACACACAGATGCTGCCTCTTATTATAACCAAGTTCTTTAAGATATTTTAACTGGAGAATCAGTTAACTTTATTGTTCTTAGTTGGTAAGGACATTAATGATGACTGCGCGCCAGCACCATAACAAACTTTAATTTAAATTGTTCATGATATTCAGAATAATTGTAAATCACATGTTGAGAATTATTATTGAGGCAAATAATCCTCCTCCTGGAAACAGATTCTGTGTCAATGCTGAAAGATATAACAGAATAGCAGGTAACAATAATAACAAGTTAAAAATGAGATAAAAGACCAAACCCTGGGTGAACTTTATCAATATATCGTGGTCCCTCGGTTTTCGTTGAAAATTCTTTCCAGAATGCTGTTTGAGTGCCGTTACCGAACGAATTTGTTCCCATAAGGACAAATGTAAATTAGATTAGTCATTTCAAACCCTTAAAAATACACTTACAAAAGCACTTACGAAAATACACTTACATAATTGTTCGAGTTTGGAGGTGAGCGAAAACCGAGGGTCCACTGTATCTGTGAAACCATATGTACTTAATATTTGAAACGCTGGAATTCATTTTGGAGAAAGTTAAATGATTTGCTTATGTTATAAAATTAATAATATTATTCTTATATTGTACGTATATGGAAAATCACTTCTAAATATTAACATGGCAGGAGATGAAGGATGATCAGGGGAACATAAATCCACAATGGGTTATTTAAAATGCATCTCACATTAAAAAATGGTAACGTTACAAGAACTCTTGAGAAATGTTTGATATATTATGTGGAGTTTTCTTACTGTTGATTTAGTAGACGCAAAAATGTATACAGATTTATTAGAAGAAAGATTTACAGCTCATGAATTAGCACATCAATAATATGAAACCTAATTAGTTGCTGATTGTTCTGATGAAGATTAAATGAATTAGTTTCATAATGTTTGTCACGATTATCAGGATAAAATAGATGGATGTTTACATTTGTCTAGTGGCGCAGTGTAAGTCAGATACTAGTGGCGCACTGTAAGTCAGATACTAGTGGCGCACTGTAAGTCAGATACTAGTGGCGCACTGTAAGTCAGATACTAGTGGCGCACTGTAAGTCAGATACTAGTGGCGCAGTGTAAGTCAGATACTAGTGGCGCAGTGTAAGTCAGATACTAGTGGCGCAGTGTAAGTCAGATACTATTGGCGCAGTGTAAGTCAGATACTAGCGGCGCAGTGTAAGTTAGATACTAGTGGCGCAGTGTAAGTCAGATACTAGTGGCGCAGTGTAAGTCAGATACTAGTGGCGCAGTGTAAGTCAGATACTATTGGCGCAGTGTAAGTCAGATACTAGCGGCGCAGTGTAAGTTAGATACTAGTTGCGCAGTGTAAGTCAGATACTAGTGGCGCAGTGTAAGTCAGATACTAGTGGCGCAGTGTAAGTCAGATACTAGTGGCGCAGTGTAAGTCAGATACTAGTGGCGCAGTGTAAGTCAGATACTAGTGGCGCAGTGTAAGTCAGATACTAGTGGCGCAGTGTAAGTCAGATACTAGTGGCGCAGTGTAAGTCAGATACTAGTGGCGCAGTGTAAGTAAGTCAGATACTAGTGGCGCAGTGTAAGTCAGATACTAGTGTTCTCTCACATGTCGCCTTGCCAAAACTACCAGATATATTTACCTAGTTTTTCACATTTAATTAGGAAGAGTTTTGGGTACGCTTCAAGGCCACAGCTGACATTACAAACATTACCTAACTACAATACTTAAAGAGGCAGGCCTTTGCATTAATACAGAGCTGTTGCAGATGAGAGTTAGGCTAGTTAATACTTTAGTAAACACTAAGCGACCTAGTCACAGTTTTCAGTGCTTTTAAATTTTCAGAATGTAAGGTGGCCCGTGGACTGGTGGCAAAGCTCTCGCTTCACACACTGAATGTCCGCGATCGATTCCTGGCAAGGGTGGAAACATTGGCGTTTCCTTATACCTGCTGTCTATATTCACCCATCAGTAAAATGAGTACCTAGGTGTTAGTCGACTGGTGTGGGTAGCATCCTGGGACAAAATTGACCTAATTTGCCCGAAATGCTCTGCATAACAAGGCTTTCTATAAGTAGTATGTCAGATTAGAGCCTGTATACCTTGTACATGTACTTGTAGAAATAAAGATATGATTATTATTATTGAAACCAGCCTTAAAACCTTAAGCAACAGAATGATCTCAGTAACTTAGATGGGTTTTAAGTAGTGTATTACAAGTTAAGTTACACATGTGTGAGAAATTATGTGGATGAATTTTTACAAGTACAATCTTGAATTAACCTTTCATCCACATACCTGAGAACTCTGGCACATTTACAGCAGATTATACTTACTGATATTGAAGTACCTCGGAGACATGTGAGACTTCAGTAACAATGAGTCACAACACTGTCCCTCCTTCAGTGCCACCGTCTCAGCTCCCCAACTCACACTTCGGGAACTTAGAGTTAGAAACATATGGTGCCTGAATATTAGGAAAATTTAAGCCAGTAACACTGGCAATTTAGGTTATGGACTGTATAATAAATTAAAAAAACTGTGTGACTTTACTGAAGTAATTTTTTGTGCATAAACAAATATACATGAATTAGCTGCTCAATTACATTATAAATATATCTTACTAAATTACGGTCCTGGTGATATATCCTAACGCTCCCCTATAGACAGGCAACTAATGTTGACCAATAACTAGCTACCTTACCTGTTGTGAGTTTTAATTCAATAAAATAAAACAGAAATAGGGAGATATCCTATAGTACAACCTCAAAATAAATTGGCTAAAGCAAAGGACCAAAAAAAAAAAGTTCACCTGCCTCAGAAAGTAGTTTTTCTCGTAAAAGGTAAATACTAATTGTCTTTTGTGTAAAGCAAAACATCCCATTAAAAGCTGTTATGTACACGACGCTTCACAGGAAGAGAGAGAAACTCATTTACAGAAACTTGATCAATGTACTAGGTATTTGAGAACACATTCTACTGGCGAATGTTGTACCAAATTGTGGTTGTGTTGGATTTGTAATAAAGGAAATCACCATTTAGTACTTTGTAAATAGGGTAGCAGCTGACACAAGAGTCGCTATTGTAATATTGGCAGCCAGTATTTAATTTCAAGTTGCAGCCAAGGTGTTTAGTTGGACAGTTGAAGCTCTGTCTCCAAACATCGTGTTGTAGATTTTGTCAATATTAAGGGTGATTTTGTTGGTAGTCATCCATGTGGATATTTTTAGGAGCTCATCATTAACAGTGTCGCTGAGACTAGCCAGGTTTGAGTGGATCATAAAAGTTGTGTCTGAGAACAGAACAGGTTGAAGGAAATAAGATATGTTAGGGAGATCATTAATGTAAATGAGGAAGAGCGAAGGGCCAAGAACACTGCCTTGAGACACTCCTTCGTCGAGACCCCAGTTGACGAGACTACGCTTTTGGTGGAGACCTACTAGTGTTTATTGCTAAGTTTTTAAATATGAAAGGGTCTGACCTCTGACCCCAGAATATTCTAGTTTAAGATGCAGGATGTTGTGGTCCACTGCATCGAAAGCTTCCCATAGATCTGTGAAGAGATATGTATTCATTATTTTCAAGAGATGCGTAAATTTAACAGTTCAAGCATTTTTATAATTGCATCACATGTACTTTTTTTAGGCTTAAAACGAATTGGCAGGAGTTGAGTATATTGTGAGACACTGGGAATAAGTAAATTCATTTATGGATTATTTTCTCGAAATTTTTAAATAATATGGCAAGTTGAATATTGGCCTGTAGTTACGTACCTCAGAGGATCAGGGTAACCCTTGCTAGCTTAAGCATCGTTGGGAAATTTGCAGATTCTAATGATCTGTTGAAGAGTTGCAAGAGTGGTGGTAAATTAGTTAGGCTTCCTGTCTTGTTTTTCAGTGAATTTATTATAAGTGTGAACTCGGCAGGATTAGTTGAAGCAAGATTTAGTGTATTTTCTCTGTACTGAGTGTGGAGTGATGCGTAGTTGATACCAAACACAAGGGGAGTTAAAAAATTTGTTCAAACACTACAGTACCTGGTTGTCCATAATTACTTTCGCATTTGCTTTGTCTGTTTCGTAAGGTGAAGTCCAGGATATTTCCTTAATTCATGGTATAACTTAACAAATCTTAAGAAAAGATCCTGGACTTCACCTTATGAAACAGACGAAGCAAATACGACAGTAATTATGGACAAGGTAGACTACAGTGGAAGTGGAAAATTGAACATGTTATTAGAAGGCTGGGGAACTTTGGTGCTTCTTAATGCCCAGGCAAGTGGAAGGTTCATCTATAACCAATAGTGGGTTTGTGTTGATTTACCTGTGCACCGAGTGAACATTTGCTTATACGTATTTCCAGTGCACGTGTACAGGACAGGTTAAGTGCTACAAGTTTGGTATAAACGATTTGCACGAATGATGGCAAGAGTATTGCAGTGTTTGGTAACCATCACCAGAGAGTCCGGCCTATAGTGAATTACGAGAAAAGAATAAAAAGGTACAATACAGTAGCTGGAACAATACACAAGTAGCCTTTACGTAAAATAATTAAACTTATGACGACGTTTAGATCCGACCATTAACTACTCACACAGTAGTGCGATGGGAAGGGAGCCAGTATATATATACGAGTGGGAGCGGGGCCGGGAGTAGAACAAGAGGAGGTAGTAGAAAAATGGTAGAAGTAATGGTGGCAATGGTAGAGGTAGCTGTAGGAGTAGTAGCAAGTAGTAGTAATAGTGGCAGAGGTGACAACAAGAAATGTGTAGTGGTAGTGACACAAGAGACAGGGAGTCGAGTGTTATGGAAGTAATAGTAATAGTTAGTGGAAGTGATAGTGATAGTTAGTGGAAGTAATAGTGATAGTTAGTGGAAGTGATAGTGGTAGTTAGTGGAAGTAATAGTGGTAGTTAGTGGAAGTAATAGTGGTAGTTAGTGGAAGTGATAGTGATAGTTAGTGGAAGTAATAGTGATAGTTAGTGGAAGTGATAGTGGTAGTTAGTGGAAGTAATAGTGGTAGTTAGTAGAAGTAATAGTAATAGTTAGTGGAAGTAATAGTGGTAGTTAGTAGAAGTAATAGTGGTAGTTAGTGAAAGCAATAGTGGACTTTAGTGAAGCAATAGTAGTAGTTAGTGGAAGCTAATAGTGGTAGTAGAGAAGCTAATAGTAATAGTTAGTGAGCTAATAGTGGCAGTTAGTAGAGCTAATAGTGGTAGTTAGTGAAATAATAGTGGCACTTAGTGGGAAACAATAGTAGAGTTAGTGAAGCAATAGTGGAGTTAGTAGAAGCAATAGAATAGTTAGTGAGCTAATAGTGGTAGTTAGTATAAGCAATAGTAGTAGTTAGAGGAAGCAAAGTGGAGTTAGCAGTAGCTAATAGTAATAGTTAGTGGAAGTAATAGTGGCAGTTAGTAGAAATAGTAGAGTAGTGGAAGCAATAGTGGTAGTTAGTAGAAGCAATAGAGAGTTAGATGAGCTAATAGTGGCAGTTAGAGAAGCCAAAGTAAAGTTAGTGGAAGTAATAGTGGTAGTTATTAGAAGCTAATAGTAGTAGTTAGTGAAGCAATAGTGGCAGTTAGTAGAAGCAATAGCAATAGTTAGTGAGCTAATAGTGGTAGTTAGTAGAAGTAATAGTAGTAGTTAGTGAAGCTAATAGTGGTAGTTAGTAGAAGTAATAGTAAAGTAGTGGAAGCAATAGTGGAGTTAGAGAAGCAAAGTGGCAGTTAGTGAGCAAAGTGGCACTTAGTGGAACAACAGGGAGTTAGTGGAAGCAAGTGATAGTTAGTGGAAGTGATAGTGGACTTAGTGAAGCTAAACAGTGGAGTTAAGTAGCTAATAGTGGCAGTTAGTAGAAGCAATAGTAATAGTTAGTGGACAACAGTGGCACTCTAGTAGCTAACAAGCAGTATAGTGGAGTCAACAGTGGCACCTAGTAG
>WNWK01009071.1:12500-79612 GCA_009830355.1 Cherax destructor | reverse complement strand
TTGTATAGTTAGTAAATAATGGAGTCAGGGTGGACAACACCATGTAAATACGTAAAATTTATTCTTAGAGGGTACCCGTAGTATAATGAATTCCATGGAAATAATGTTATTGTGAGTATGTGCACCAGTTTTCTTGTAAAGCCTGTATAAAGGCAAGGGCAATATCGCCTTTTTGAGTTAAATGTCACACCTTAGGAAATGCTACTGTCAGTCATTGTTTGCAGATGTGAGGATGCTACAGCGCTCATGGATGTGCAGTCAAGTTGACGTCTGGCCCTGTGGACAACCTGTATATAGAAGACTCTAGTTCCTGTGTCAGCGTTGGCGTGTTCAGTCTGCTGGCCAGCTGTGCGGGCAGGCCGATTTCTCTTCCCCGACTCACGTAGGGGAGAGTTTTTTCGGCCTGCACGGCAATTTCCTATTGTAAATGTCAGGTGACCGGAAGCCAGTTTCCCTGGTAACCTTGCTGCTTGTTTACACCTTCGTGCCCGCCAGTATTGTCGTGTCGAGACGACACGCGGTAGGTGGCCGAGCGGATGTAAACAGCCTACCCAGAGGCTGTTTCAAACTGCGCGGCACTATGGTGCTGCCCTCTATAGGCCTATCAAGGTCGGGCTGGTCAGCCATGCTTCTCTCTCACTAACACGGCCTACCTCACTGAAGCAGCATCTCCCCCTACGTGCTGGCTCCCGGTCCCCTCGCACTCTGTCCCCGTGTATTCCTACACCTTGCCATTAATAAACTGAGTCTAGTCATCGGCCGTATCTCTGCACCTACGCTACCATTCTACTGCCCAAAGTAAGCAGCCAAGAAGATTAGACTTAACATATGGAGTGACCGTCACTCACACCATTTGTATGAGATGACTGTCACTCACACCATGGGTATGGAACGACTGTCACTCACATCATGGGTATGGGGTGACCGTCACTCACACCATGGATATAAGATGACTGTCACTCACACCATGGATATGAGATGACTGTCACTCACACCATGGGTATGAGATGACTGTCACTCACACCATGGGTATGGAACGACTGTCACTCACACCATGGGTATGAGATGACTCACTCACACCTTGGATATGAGAAGACTGTCACTCACACCATGGGTATGGAACGACTGTCACTCACACCATGGGTATGGGGTGACCGTCACTCACACCATGGGTATGGAGTGATTGTCACCCCATAATTAATAAAATTGTTGACCTACACACGTACACACACTCGTCAACACCTCCAGCCTTCACAAAACACCTCACAAGCCATCTGTACTCTGAGTACTGGTAGTCAGTTATTGAACTTCCACTACTGCCTCTCACAGTGCCAGTATTGTATCTTTATTACTGCCTCTCACGGTGCCAGTATTGTATCTTCATTACTGCCTCACACAGTGCCAGTGTTGTATCTTCATTACTGCCTCTCACAGTGCCAGTATTGTATCTTCATTACTGCCTCTCACGGTGCCAGTATTGTATCTTCATTACTGCCTCACACAGTGCCAGTGTTGTATCTTCATTACTGCCTCTCACGGTGCCAGTGTTGTATCTTCATTACTGCCTCTCACAGTGCCAGTGTTGCATCATGTATGCCTCTCACAGTGCCAGAGAATGGCCCAACATTCTTGGCTCTGACAGTGACAGTGTTGTATTCTCATTCCTGCCTCTCACAGTGCCAGAGAATGTCCCCCCATTCCTGCCTCTCACAGTGCCAGGATGTCTTCCTCTGATCTACAAACGATCCTTGGAAAAAAGTGGTCTTCTAGGTCTTTGACCTCAAGCTTTGAAGAAAAACTTTCACCGTTCAAAAGACCTCAACTCTGACTCATTCTTTCTCTTGTGGGGTTTCTATCACCTCGAGCAGAGTTTGTGTGTGTGTTTCCTTGTTTTATATATATATATATATATATATATATATATATATATATATATATATATATATATATATATATTAATTCTGAGCCTCTGAATTTTAACACCCTTTCTTGATTCTCTCTCTCTCACTCACTCTCTCTCTCTCTCTCTCTCTCTCTCTCTCTCTCTCTCTCTCTCTCTCTCTCTCACTCTCTCACTCTCTCTCTCTCTCTCTCACTCTCTCAGTCTCTCTCTCTCTCTCACTCTCTATCTTCCTCCCCTCTTGCAAATTCTCCTGCATGTTCGCATGCATGATTCTCGTGTGAGGGGGCGCGTCTCCCTGCCTCTGGTCTTTCTCTTGCACTCTTCTAAGTTTTCCTTCTACATTCTACAAACAATAGCATTAAATAAGCGTTTTACCTGTTTTTATTGCTTTCTAGGCAAACATTAGCACACACACACACACACACACACACACACACACACAACATTTTTTCCTGATATGTAATTAATATGTCAGAAGTAATGGAATCATCCACGTCTGTGTTTACAAGTGATGTGGAACTATGAAGAAACATAAACGAGAGGCTGGAGCGACGCTCAGACATGTTAGAGAGGCGGGCAAGCAAATGCTGCTGGAATTTATCTTCACTTGGTGCCACTTCGTGAAAATTTGGGAAGAAAATGTGAGACAGTGGAGGGAATAGAGACTTTAAGGAGATAAACTACTATAGAGGGTAGAGGAGTTGGGAGAATACATCACGCCGAACACATCGCAGGAATGATATGAAATCTGTGACTCCCAGAATAACTTTCGGTAACTCAACAAGGAGGACTTTAAAGGCCAGGATTCAAGACTCGACCCCCGCCAAGACAAATCGGTTAGTAGATTGTTTGTCATAGCTTAAATACTCACTACACAGGTTGAATGTACCAGATGTTGAGATAAATTACTCTTTTTGAAGTGGATGTCATCACTTGTGGTCTAAGACATGTTACATGTTTACAAGTTAGTCTATTATTTAAAACATTAGCGAAGGTAACATTTTGTGAAAAACTTGAAGGGATTTTCTTATTAGTGTAAGGAGCGTGTGCACAGTGTTGCGTCAATCATCCCTAGACAATATAAAGAGGCTGGCATAATACCTGCAACTTTGTAAACACATAAACAGACTATACACTCTCCTTGAAGTACTGAGAGCGAGCAACAGTCTCTGGTTTTCTCATAACCACAGATAACAACAAAATCTTGTATCTCAATGTTGCACTAACAATCTGCTGCCATTCCTGTTTACCATCAATGACATTGAGTTTTGTGAACAATACAAATATTTAGGATATGAAATCACTTCTGGCTTAAAGGGAGAATTAAATCCCTTACAACACGTAGGAAAGATTATCGACATCAACGTCAAATATGCAAAATTGTTGTACATAATGTTGGTCACATCTCTCATTAACTACCATTGTTCCATTGGTCATCAACATGAGCGAAGAATTGATGTACATTTATCTAACAAGTCTTGACGAGACTAAACTTGTGAGAGTTGTATTTTGGAACAGGCGAGTTGGTGCATAGAGTCAGTCAGTTGGTGCATAGAGTCAGTCAGTTGGTGCATAGAGTCAGTCAGTTGGTGTATAGAGTCAGTCAGCTGGTGTATAGAGTCAGTCAGTTGGTGTATAGAGTCAGCCAGCTGGTGTATAGAGTCAGTCAGTTGGTGTATAGAGTCAACATTTCATCAAGAAGAAAGTTCTTGAGGATATTCTTCATGTCCGTCTTAAATTTGCCAGCACTCTTTCTCATACATAGTTTTTTATGTGTATATACACTTGTGTTCATGTTTATGTACACATGTGTTCACATGTGCATGTGTAAAGGTTCATACACATGTGAAATATTCACCTAAATACACACACACAACTATTATATAGAGTAGCAACGCACTGCTCATGTCAGCTATCTTGTTTATACATTAATAAAAAAAGTGTTACAAGGTTAGCGCCAATATATAAGCTTAAAATAACACTGAATGATTATCTAGTAAAGTATATACATAGTTTGATATATTATGACATCCATTTATACCCTCACTATTTCCTGTCTCCTGGGTATAATATACCTTGTCCACGCCCTGGGATGACGGGGATATCTTCATCAAGATGACAGTTCTGCTGTGTATGGCACAGGTTATCCTGACTGTCTGAGGGAATATGACAGGGAAACACAACTAGCTTTTGTTTCTACGATGTAACTGTCATGATGTAGAATGTCATGTAGCAGCACACTGCTGATGTATCAGATTTTGTTAAATTAAAAAAGAAAAGAAAATATAAATTGTTGAACAGACAGACAGACAGACAGACAGACAGACAGACAGACAGACACACACACACACACACACACACACACACACACACACACACACACATCTCTCTATGGGTCCTGAGAGAGGGAGCGGAGGAGATATGTGTACCCCTAACAACGATCTTCAACACATCTATCGGAACAGGGCAACTACCTGAGGTATGGAAGACAGCAAATGTAGTTTCAATCTTTAAAAAAGGAGACAGGAACGTAGCACTAAACTACAGACCAGTGTCACTGACATGTATAGTATGCAAGGTCATGGAGAAGATTATCAGGAGAAGAGTGGTGGAGCACCTAGAAAGGAATGAACTTATCAACGACGGCCAACACGGTTTCAGGGACGGGAAATCCTGTGTCACAAACCTACTGGAGTTCTACGACAGGGTGACAGCAGTAAGACAAGAGAGAGAGGGGTGGGTAGATTGCATATTCCTGGACTGTAAGAAGGCGCTTGACACAGTTCCACACAAGAAATTAGTGCAGAAGCTGGAGGACCAGGCAGGGATAACAGGGAAGGCACTACAATGGATCATGGAATACCTGTCAGGAAGACAGCAGCGAGTCATGGTACGTGGCGAGGTGTTTCAGGGTGGGCGCAGGTGACGAGTGGGGTTCCACAGGGGTCAGTCCTAGGACCGGTGCTGTTTCTGGTATTTGTGAACGACATGACGGAAGGAATAGACTCCGAAGTGTCCCTGTTTGCAGATGATGTGAAGTTGATGAGAAGAATTCAATCGGAAGAGGACCAGGCAGAACTACAAAGGGATCTGGACAGGCTGCAAGCCTGGTCCAGCAATTGGCTCCTGGAGTTCACCCCCACCAAGTGCAAAGTCATGAAGATTGGGGAAGGGCAAAGAAGACCGCAGACGGAGTACAGTCTAGGGGGCCAGAGACTACAAACCTCAATCAAGGAAAAAGATCTTGGGGTGAGTATAACACCAGGCACATCTCCTGAGGCGCACATCAACCAAATAACTGCTGCAGCATACGGGCGCCTAGCAAACCTAAGAACAGCATTCCGACATCTTAATAAAGAATCGTTCAGGACCCTGTACACTGTGTACGTTAGGCCCATACTGGAGTATGCAGCACCAGTTTGAAACCCACATCTAGCCAAGCACGTAAAGAAGCTAGAGAAAGTGCAAAGGTTTGCAACCAGACTAGTCCCGGAGCTAAGGGGTATGTCCCACGAGGAGAGGTTAAGGGAAATCGACTTGACGACACTGGAGGACAGGAGAGATAGGGGGACATGATAACGACATATAAGATACTGAGAGGAATAGACAAGGTGGACAGAGACAGAATGTTCCAGAGATGGGACACAGCAACAAGGGGACACAGTTGGAAGTTGAAGACTCAAATGAATCACAGGGATGTTAGGAAGTATTTCTTCAGTCATAGAGTGGTCGGGAAGTGGAATAGCTTGGGAAGCGATGTAGTGGAGGCAGGTTCCATACATAGCTTTAAGGAGAGGTATGATAAAGTTCATGGAGCAGGGAGCGTGACCCAGTAGCGGCCAGTGAAGAGGCGGGGCAAGGAGCTATGACTCGACCCCTGCAACCACAACTAGGTGAGTACACACACACACACACACACAGTGGTAAAAGCCCCTCCTCACGCACAGGAGGGCCGGGTTCTAAAATTCCTGGGCAGAAACATTTCAAAGATGTTTCTTACACACACACATACATACAAAGGCCTAAGTGTCTAGATTGACATGTGCCTAGGAAAAATGGTAACTAACTAACTAACACACACACACACACACACTCACATACACACACACCACAAGGGAGGCGACCAGGAAAGATTGCTCTTGATTTGAAATTCCTGGAGACTACTTGAAAAGAACAATTGAGGCTAAATTGAAATTGTAGTTTGTCAAACGTGATCAAAAAGAGAGAGAGAGAGAGAGAGAGAGAGAGAGAGAGAGAGAGAGAGAAGAGAGAGAGAGAGAGAGAGACAGACAGACAGACAGACTAGACAGACAGAGAGACAGAGACAAACAGACAGAGAGAAAAGAGAGAGAGACAGACAGACAGACAGACAGACAGAAGAGAGAAAGAGAGAGAGTTCAAGTTTTCCTACAGTGATTCTTAAACCGAGGTTAATGGGCCTCGAACCTGCTTTTGACAGGTAACAACCACACACCTGTACCATGATGGTACATTCCTACACCTGTGTTCCCTAGTATCCTACCTTGCAATCCTCAACATCCTACCTTAAAACACTCAGAATTCTACCTCAGAATCTTTTGGATCTTACCTAAGATCCTCTGCATCGTACCTTAGGATGTTACGTCACACTCGGCACACAGTAGTCGACTAACACCTCAAGACTAACTAACACCCAGGTGACTACTGCAAGACTAACACCCAAGTGACTACTTCAAGACTAACACCCCGGTTAGTCTTCAAGTAGTTAGGTTTCTCTCTAACACCTGTGTTTATCAAGGCTTCTCTCTAACACCTGTGTTAATCAAGGCTTCTCTCTAACACCTATGTTTATCAAGGCTTCTCTCTAACACCTGTGTTAATCAAGGCTTCTCTCTAACACCTATGTTTATCAAGGCTTCTAACGTCTCTGTTTCTTCATCTCGTGTGAGGTCTCTGTCAAAGATACACAAACTAAGTTCATAGAATCAAGTTGTGACTTGATATAGCCATCTCTGTGGGCCAAATATTGACAATAAAGGAGAGAGAGAGAGAGAGAGAGAGAGAGAGAGAGAGAGAGAGAGAGAGAGAGAGAGAGAGAGAGAGAGAGAGAGAGAGAGAGAACGGTGCTAAATTTTATTTACCAACATAAAGGAGAGGTTTCCCTCGTACATCTCTGGGAAGTTAGTCGCCACTTTCTAAGTGTTATCACTTTTTTATGTGTTATCACTTTTTTAAGTGTAATCACTTTTCAAAGTGTTATCACCTGTGGTGGGTCATGAATATTGAGTTTCTCGAGTCTGTGGAGTTGTTGCCTTAGGTCACCATTGTTTGTGTCCCATGCACAGGTAACACTCTCCTTGCTCTCACCTCACTTTCATCTCACCCTCTACACTCTCATCTCACCCTCCACACTCTCATCTCACCCTCCACACTCTCATCTCACCCTCCACACTCTCATCTCACCCTCCACACTCTCATCTCACCCTCCACACTCTCATCTCACCCTCCACACATTCACCTCAGCCTCAAAACACTCGCCTCTTTCTCTCATTTTTTCTCTGAACGTTGGCCTTCTCATTCAGATAGACCTAAGAGGCAATAAATAACTTTATCGGTTTCTTGCAGCCTCTTGCAGAGTTCCTCTTGCTCCCTGAAAGACTCTGAGACTGTCCTGAGAAGCCTGATTCCAAGTCTTGCCATTCCAGAAGTGTTCCAGACCTCTTCACGAGATTAGTTCTCCTGTTTATCACATTACAGTGTACTTATTATGATGTATTCTGACTGCAGGTCTCTGTAAATGCACGTCGCTGCTCCCTGATATTTAGTTCAAGAACACCAAAGTCCCAGTGATATGATTTTATTAACTTTTATGCAGTTTATTGGCATTTTGTAAAAACCACTGAAGTTCCCCGTCAGGGTCTGGAATAACGCTGTCTCCCTCTCGCTGTACGAGAGGGGAACATTCTGTGTTTCCAATGTACCCGTCGTCACTGTTTCACCCTGTGACCGCAACACTGGCCAAGCATTGCTCTCTTCCAGTCACTGAAGTTCAAGGGAACATCCTGGATTTCCCCGTCAGCCCCTGGAACAGCGCCATACGAGAACACTCTTGTTTCCAGTTTTGTGCTCGTCGTCAGTGTCTCAGCCTGTGACCGCGACACTGGCCGAACATTGTTACCATCCATCATTCCAGGCACCTTGAAGATTCTCGCTGTTTCCTTGGGAGACACTGGAATACCTTCCGGAATCTCGACTTTCTCGTTTTTCATGGCAGGTAGCTTGAAGACCCTCGCAGTCTCCCGTGAATGGACCTGACAAGGGTACTTAAGACAGTTCAGTTTGCCACTTTCAGGGACTCCCTTCCAGCTCGTTACCTTCTCAGTAGCCGACCCTGGACTGTGTGTCAGTGGTCCAGGATGGTCCTTAGTGCTCCTGCATGACCTTCCAGCTCCCTGCTTCTTCCACTAAGGTTCACGGAGCCGTGTTTAAAGAAGCCTCGGCTCACTCATTTACCTCTTTATGCATCTTCCGGCCTTCCAAGGTTCAACATTTTCCCTCCCTCCCTCCAGCTCGACCTTCAACAATCAACACACGTCACCCGCTGCCACAAACGTCACAATAAACACGCTTCTCAAAACGGCATTTCCAAATGGCACCCTCACTAGCCAGCAGCAGTGCCAGAACTCACAGCTGTGCCAGCCACTACCACTCCCAGCAGTGCCAGCTACTGCCACTCCCAGCAGTGCTAGCTAATGCTACTCCAAGCAGTGCCAGCTAATGCCACTCCCAGCAGTGCCAGCTAATGCTACTCCAAGCAGTGCCAGCTACTGCCACTCCTAGCAGTGCCAGCTACTTCCAGCAGTGCCAGCTACTGCCAGCATCACTGTCTATATCACTCTGGCTAAAATTTATATGCCTTGCCACCTCCGCCTCTCGATAAGATAAAGATGAGAAGGAATATTTCACTGAAAGTGGAGATAAGAGAGAGAAGGAAGAGAATGAGGCAGACGCGCGGGAAAAAAAACTTAAATGAAAATACGATAAACGTAAAAAAAAAAAAAAATAAACTCTGGGAAATATGCTCAAATATTTTTTTTATGTTTATAAAAAAATGAGATAAGAAAGAATTTTGGTGAGTGAGAAAGAGTGAGAGTTGACCTAGTGGAGAGTTACTCCCTCGAGCGAGAGTGGAAACACCTTTTCCCATGATATCAGTGCGGTTGCCCCAGAGAAGGGGGACCGGGGGTGGAGTATAGTTCCCCCAGGAACGGATGTACTTGGGGTGTTAGTATAGTTCCCCCTAGAGAAGGGAGGACCAGGGGAGTGTTAGGTTGCTAGTACAGTTCCCCCAGGGGCAGGGCTACTGGTGTTGCTAGTACAGTTCCCCCAGGGGCAGGGCTACTGGGGTTGCTAGTACAGCTCCCCCAGGGGCAGGGCTACTGGTGTTGCTAGTACAGTTCCCCCAGGGGCAGGGGTACTGGGGTTGCTAGTACAGTTCCCCTAGGGGCAGGGTACTGGGGTTGCTAGTATAGTTCCCCCAGGGGCAAGGCTACTGGGGTTGCTAGTACAGTTCCCCCAGGGGCAGTGGTACTGGGGTTGCTAGCACAGGTCCCCCAGGAGCAGGGGTACTGGGGTTGCTAGTACAGTTCCCCCAGGGGCAGGGGTACTGGGATTGCTAGTACAGTTCCTCCAGGGGCAGGGCTACTGGGGCTGCTAGAACAGTTCCCCTAGGGGCAGGGCTACTGGGGCTGCTAGAACAGTTCCCCCAGGGGCAGGGCTACTGGGGTTGCTAGTACAGTTCCCCCAGGGGCAGGGCTACTGGGGCTGCTAGAACAGTTCCCCCAGGGGCAGGGCTACTGGGGCTGCTAGAACAGTTCCCCCAGGGGCAGGGCTACTGGGGCTGCTAGAACAGTTCCCCCAGGGGCAGGGCTACTGGGGCTGCTAGAACAGTTCCCCCAGGGGCAGGGCTACTGGATCCCTTAAGTCATTGATGAAATACCTTGTGAACATGAGGAGACTTGCAACTGTATAGCTGCACTGTCTACCTTGTTTATCAGCCTGTCTGCCTTGTCTGCCAATGTTGTCTGCCTGCCTTGTCTGCCTGCCTGCCAGCCTGCCTACCAGTCTCCCTGCCTTGTCTGTCTGCCTGCCTGCCAATCTGCCTGTCTTGTTTGCCAGCCTGTCTGCCGGCCTTGTCTGCCAGCCTATCTGCCAGTCCAGCCTGCCTGTCAGTCTGCCTGCCTGCATGTCTGCCTCAGGTCTGCCGCTCCCTCACAATAACATGCTAAGTTGATTCATATATTCGGTGGATGGTTGTGGTCACTGCTGCTGTCTCTCTCAACACAAAACTTGTCCACACACGTCGACTCATGTTGGGCTAAGATCCAGGGATTGTTTATGTGTGTGTGTGTACTCACCTAGTTGTGGTTACAAGAGTTGATTCACAGCTCCTGGCCCTGTGTGTGTGCGTGTGTGTGTGTGTGTGTGTGTGTGTGTGTGTGTACTCACCTAGTTGGGGTTGCAGGGGTCGAGTCACAGCTCCTGGCCTCGTGTGTGTGTGTGTGTACTCACCTATTTGTACTCACCTATTTGTGGTTGCAGGGGTCGATTCACAGCTCCTGGCCCCGCCTCTTCACTGATTGCTACTAGGACCTCTCTCTTCCTGCTCCATGAGCTTTATCAAACCTCGTCTTAAAACTAGGTATGGTTCCTGCCTCCACTACGTCGCTTTCTAGGCTATTCCACTTCCTGACAACTTTATGACTGAAGAAATACTTCCTAACATCCCTTTGACTCATAGGAGTCTTCAACTTCCAATTGTGACTTCTTGTTTCTGTGTCCCCTCTCTGGAACATCTTGTCTCTGTCCACCTTATCTATTCCTCCCAGTATTTTATATGTCGTTATCATGTCTCCCCTAACCCTCCTGTCCTCTAGTGTCGTCAGGCCGATTTCCCTTAACCTTTCTTCGTAGGACAATCCCCTTAGCTCTGGGACTAGTCTTGTTGCAAACCTTTGCACTTTCTCTAATTTCTTGACGTGCTTGACCAGGTGTGGGTTCCAAACTGGTGCTGCATACTCCAGTATGGGCCTGACGTATATGGTGTACAGAGTCTTGAATGATTCCTTAGTGAGGTATTGGAACGCTATTCTTAGGTTTGCCAGCCGCCCGTATGCTGCAGCAGTTATCTGATTGATGTGTGCCTCAGGAGATGTGCTGTGTGTGTGTGTGTACTCACCTATATGTGGCTACAGGAGCCGAGTCTCAGCCTCTCAACGCTTGCCAGATTCACTCCCTCCTAGTCTCAAGGCCCTTATCATACCTGCTCTTAAAGCTATGTATTGAGTCTGCCTGCACCGAAGAAATACTTCCTGACATCCCTGTGGTTTATCTGTGTATTTAACCTCCAGCAGTGTCCCCGAGTACCTGTTTCTCGCCTCTCAAGCAGCCCATGTCCGTCTACCTTGAATATTTCGTATGTTGTTATCATATCTCCCCTGGTTATTCTATCATCCAATGTCGTTAGATTCAATTCCATTAGCCTCTCCCCATACCTAATGTCCATTAACGGAGGACAAAGCCTTTTTGTGTACTTCTGGACTGTCTCCAGTTTCTTAACATGCTTACTTATAAATTAGACACATATGCAACACTTGGGTATCTTTATTGAGGAAACGTTTCGCCACACAGTGGCTTCATCAGTCCAATACAAAGTAGAAAGGTGTAAGGAGAGTAGGAGGTTTGAGGTAATCAGTCCCTCGGCCTGGAGTCGATGTGTTCAGTCCATCAATCTTGTAGAAAGTACAGCATATGTCCGTAGAGGTGGCTTATATACTGTAGTCAGGTGAGGTGAAGCAGCAGGAGGCGGGGCCATAGTGGTACCATCCACTAGTCGAAGTAGGTCTTCGTCCAAAGGTTGGACAAGTGTTGAAGAATTCGTTTGTATTAAGATCCCAAGTTGTTGCTGTGTCAGACAGGATGTAGATGAATGCTTCAGAGAACTGACAAGTTATAAATTAGACACATATCCTATATATATATATATATATATATATATATATATATATATATATATATATATATATATATATATATATATATATATATATATGTGTGTGTGTGTGTGTGTGTGTGTGTGTGAGGTTAAAATAGACAGACTTGTACGAGACAAGTTGCTACCTTGTCTTCATTAGATTTGATCTTAGTGTGTTTATCTCGCTTGTTCCTCATTTCCCTCTCTTATCTCCCTCATCCTTATCTTTCTTACACCTCTCTCATACTTATCTCCCTCACTGCTGCCTCGAATGACACATAATATATACAAATCTCGCAGTTGTCGTACACGAAACAATTAGAGAGATGATCGTCGTGAAGGCTTGGTAACACTGAGGGAATGCTCCTCAGGGATGGCAACACTGAGTGAGCCTTGTCTGGCAGTAAGATATACTGAATTAGGCACTTGTGAAACGTCTGGGTATCTTTATTCTGTAGACGTTTCTCCAACCAGCGCTTTTATATCAGTACATTTCAGAAGACTGAAGAGGTTAAAGGTGAGGTAATCAGTCCATGAGCCTAGCAGCAGGTGTTCAGTACCGTTGCACTGATGAATCTGAAGCACTGGCAGCAAGACTCGGGGTTTATATCCTGGATGAGATAAAGACCTCGTCAGTGGTAAGTGCGAGTCACCAGTGGAAGTTGGTGTTGCACCAGAGGTGGACCAGTGGTAGTAAGTAGTCCGACATATACCTTGTCAGACACAGCAACCTTAATCCCCACCTACTTTCCTTCCTACCTATCTACCTTCCTTCCTACTTATCTTGATCCTCACCTACCTCCCTACCTATCTATCTTCCTACCTACTTTGATGCCCATCTACGTACGTACGTAAGTACCTACCTCCCTACGTACCTACCTACGAATTATGGGGTCATTTTTTGGAAGAGGAAGAAAAATAAATCAGTCAAGCGCACGAGAGTTCCACCAGCTGTAGTTCCACAGCTGTAGTTCCACCAGCTGTAGTTCCACCAGCTGTAGTTCCACAGCTGAGTACACTGTAGTTCCCACGAGTCCACCGCTAGTTTTGATCAAGAACATAAGAAGGAAATGTAGAGGATATGGAAGAGGAGAGAAGGAAAAGATAGTAGTGAGAGAGATAAAGAGAGGAGAGAGAGAGAGAGAGAGAGAGAGAGAGAGAGAGAGAAAGAGGAGAGACCAACACGTTTTACCCTTGAGAAACGCAGCCAGCAACGTTTCTTGAGTTATCAGAAACGGGGAAAACGGGCAAGTAACTTTATAGCCAGACTTACCAACTGACGATCCAGGAGGACGACCCCCTCCTGCCTCGTTGTTGAGAGGCAGTTGTGATATCCTCGTTGTTGAGAGCAGTGGATATCCTCGTTGTTGAGAGGCAGTTGTGATATCCTCGTTGTTGAGAGGCAACTGTGATATCCTCGTTGTTGAAAGGCAGTTGTGATATCCTCGTTGTTGAGGCAGATACCGTTGAGACAACTGTGATATCCTCGTTGTTGAGAGGCAGTGTATATCTCGTTGTTGAGAGGCAGTTGTGATATCCTCGTTGTTGAGAGGCAGTTGTGATATCCTCGTTGTTGAGAGGCAGCTGTGATATCCTCGTTGTTGAGAGGCAGTTGTGATATCCTCGTTGTTGAGAGGCATGTGATATCCTCGTTGTTGAGAGGCAGTTGTGATATCCTCGTTGTTGAGAGGCAGTGTGATATCCTCGTTGTTGAGAGGCAGTTGTGATATCCTCGTTTTGAGAGGCAGTTGTGATATCATCGTTGTTGAGAGGCAGTTGTGATATCCTCGTTGTTGAGAGGCAGTTGTGATATCCTCGTTGTTGAGAGGCAGTTGTGATATCCTCGTTGTTGAGAGGCAGTTGTGATATCCTCGTTGTTGAGAGGCAGTTGTGATATCCTCGTTGTTGAGAGGCAGTTGTGATATCCCGTTTTGAGAGCAGTGTGATATCCCGTTGTTGAGAGGCAGTTGTGATATCCTCGTTGTTGAGAGGCAGTTGTGATATCCTCGTTGTTGAGAGGCAGTTGTGATATCCTCGTTGTTGAGAGGCAGTTGTGATATCCTCGTTGTTGAGAGGCAGTTGTGATATCCTCGTTGTTGAGAGGCAGCTGTGATATCCTCGTTGTTGAGAGGCAGTTGTGATATCCTCGTTGTTGAGAGGCAGTTGTGATATCCTCGTTGTTGAGAGGCAACTGTGATATCCTCGTTGTTGAGAGGCACTGTGATATCCTCGTTGTTGAGAGGCAGTTGTGATATCCTCGTTGTTGAGAGGCAGTTGTGATATCCTCGTTGTTGAGAGGCATTGTGATATCCTCGTTGTTGAGAGGCACTGTGATATCCTCGTTGTTGAGAGGCAACTGTGATATCCTCGTTGTTGAGAGGCAGTTGTGATATCCTCGTTGTTGAGAGGCAGTTGTGATATCCTCGTTGTTGAGAGGCAACTGTGATATCCTCGTTGTTGAGAGGCAGTTGTGATATCCTCGTTGTTGAGAGGCAGTTGTGATATCCTCGTTGTTGAGAGGCAGTTGTGATATCCTCGTTGTTGAGAGGCAGTTGTGATATCCTCGTTGTTGAGAGGCAGTTGTATATCCTCGTTGTTGAGAGGCAGTTGTGATATCCTCGTTGTTGAGAGGCAGTTGTGATATCCTCGTTGTTGAGAGGCAGTTGTGATATCCTCGTTGTTGAGAGGCAGTTGTGATATCCTCGTTGTTGAGAGGCAGTTGTGATATCCTCGTTGTTGAGAGGCAGTTGTGATATCCTCGTTGTTGAGAGGCAGTTGTGATATCCTCGTTGTTGAGAGGCAGTTGTGATATCCTCGTTGTTGAGAGGCAGTTGTGATATCCTCGTTGTTGAGAGGCAGTTGTGATATCCTCGTTGTTGAGAGGCAGTTGTGATATCCTCGTTGTTGAGAGGCAACTGTGATATCCTCGTTGTTGAGAGGCAACTGTGATATCCTCGTTGTTGAGAGGCAGTTGTGATATCCTCGTTGTTGAGAGGCAGTTGTGATATCCTCGTTGTTGAGAGGCAGTTGTGATATCCTCGTTGTTGAGAGGCAGTTGTGATATCCTCGTTGTTGAGAGAGCAGTTGTGATATCCTCGTTGTTGAGAGGCAGTTGTGATATCCTCGTTGTTGAGAGGCAGTTGTGATATCCTCGTTGTTGAGAGGCAGTTGTGATATCCTCGTTTAGACACAGAATCAAAGCACTCAACTTTGTTTTTACTCTTTGTCACAGAAAACTACGAGATCTCATTCAAAGATTGAAGATAATGAGCGCCTCTGACACACTCAGACACCAAGAACTGTCCTAACTCAGACACCAAGAACTATCCTAACTGATGAATGAACTCATTATCAGGAAAACTGGAATGAAACTGCTATAATTCACCAAACTGAATTACAGTAGAACACCACAAACTACACACTGTTGTTGTAAGAACAAGAACAATGCCGTTACTCAGGTGGTCAAGCACTTGGCAAACCTGGGGTTGAAGTGTATACTACGCCGGAACAACCTCAAGCACTTGGCAAACCTGGGGTTGAAGTGTATACTACGCCGGAACAATCTCAAGCACTTGGCAAACCTGGGGTTGAAGTGTATACTATGCCGGAACAACCTCACACTTGGCAAACCTGGGGTTGAAGGTATACTACCCGGACAACCTCAGCACTTGGCAACCTGGGGTTGAAGTGTTACCCCGAACAACCTCAAGCACTTGGCAAACCTGGGGTTGAAGTGTATACTGCGAACAACCTCAAGCACTTGGAAACCTGGGGTTGAAGTGTATACTACGCGGAACAACCTCAAGCACTTGGCAAACCTGGGTTGAAGTGTATACACGCCGGAACAACCTCAAGCATTGGCAAACTGGGTTGAAGTGTATACTACGCCGGAACAACCTCACACTTGGCAAACCTGGGGTTGAGTGTATATACGCCGGAACAACCAAACTTGGCAAACCTGGGGTTGATGTATACTACGCCGGAACAACCTCAAGCACTTGGCAAACCTGGGGTTGAAGTGTATATACGCCGGACAACTCAAGCACTTGGCAAACCTGGGGTTGAAGTGTATACTAGCCGGAACAACTGCACTTGGCAAACCTGGGGTTGAAGTGTATATACCGGACAACCTCAACACTTGGCAAACCTGGTTGAAGTGCATACTAGCCGGAACAACCTCAGCACTTGGCAAACCTGGGGTTGAAGTGTATCTAGCCGGACAACCTCAAGCACTTGGCAACCTGGGGTTGAAGTGTATACTATGCCGGAACAACTCAAGCACTTGGCAAACCTGGGGTTGAAGTGTACTAGCCGGACAACCTCAAGCACTTGGCAACCTGGGGTTGAAGTGTATACTAGCCGGAACAACCTCAGCATGGCAAACCTGGGGTTGAAGTGTATACTAGCCGGAACAACCTCAAGCACTTGGCAAACCTGGGGTTGAAGTGTATACTATGCCGGAACAACCTCAAGCACTTGGCAAACCTGGGGTTGAAGTGTATACTAGCCGGACAACCTCAGCACTTGGCAAACCTGGGGTTGAAGTGTATACTAGCCGGACAACCTCAAGCACTTGGCAACCTGGGGTTGAAGTGTATACTATGCCGGAACAACCTCAAGCACTTGGCAAACCTGGGGTTGAAGTGTATACTAGCGGAACAACCTCAAGCACTTGGCAAACCTGGGGTTGAAGTGTATACTATGCCGGAACAACCTCAAGCACTTGGCAAACCTGGGGTTGAAGTGTATACTATGCCGGAACAACCTCAAGCACTTGGCAAACCTGGGGTTGAAGTGTATACTAGCCGGAACAACTCAAGCACTTGGCAAACCTGGGTTGAAGTGTATACTAGCCGGAACAACCTCAAGCACTTGGCAAACCTGGGGTTGAAGTGTATACTACGCCGGAACAACCTCAAGCACTTGGCAAACCTGGGGTTGAAGTGTATACTAGCCGGAACAACCTCAAGCACTTGGCAAACCTGGGGTTGAAGTGTATACTAGCCGGAACAACCTCAAGCACTTGGCAAACCTGGGGTTGAAGTGTATACTACGCCGGAACAACCTCAAGCACTTGGCAAACCTGGGTTGAAGTGTATACTAGCCGGAACAACTCAAGCACTTGGCAAACCTGGGGTTGAAGTGTATACTACGCCGGAACAACCTCAAGCACTTGGCAAACCTGGGGTTGAAGTGTATACTATGCCGGAACAACCTCAGCACTTGGCAACCTGGGGTTGGTGTATACTACGGGAACAACCTCAAGCACTTGCAACCTGGGGTTGAAGTGTATACTATGCCGGAACAACCTCAAGCACTCAAACCTGGGGTTGAAGTATCAGCCGGACAACCTCAAGCACTTGGCAAACCTGGGGTTGAAGTTATACTAGCGAACAACCTCAGACTTGGCAAACCTGGGTTGAGTGTATACTATGCCGAACAACCTCGCACTTGGAAACCTGGGGTTGAAGTGTTACTATGCCGGAACAACCTCAGCACTTGGCAACCTGGGTTGAAGTGTATACTATGGACAACCTCAAGCACTTGGCAACCTGGGGTTGAATGTATACAGTGAACAACCTCAAGCATTGCACTGGGGTTGAAGTGTATACATGCCGAAACCTCAAGCACTTGGCAACCTGGGGTTGAAGTGTATACTACGCCGAACAACCTCCACTTGGCAAACCTGGGGTTGAAGTGTATACTTGCGGAACAACCTCAAGCACTTGGCAAACCTGGTTGAGTGTAACTAGCCGGAACAACCTCAAGCACTTGGCAAACCTGGGTTGAAGTGACAGCGGAACAACCTCAAGCACTGGCAAACCTGGGGTTGAAGTGTATACATGCCGGAACAACCTCAAGCACTGGCACCTGGGGTTGAAGGTATACTAGCCGGAACAACCTCAGCACTGGCAACCTGGGGTTGAAGTGTATACTAGCCGGAACAACCTCGCACTTGGCAACCTGGGGTTGAAGTGTATACTACGCCGGAACAACTCAAGCACTGGCAAACCTGGGGTTGAAGTGATACTATGCCGGACAACCTCAAGCACTTGGCAAACCTTAGGTTGAAGTGTATACTACGCCGGAACAACCTCAAGCACTTGGCAACCTGGGGTTGAAGTGTATACTACGCGGAACAACCTCAAGCACTGGCAAACCTGGGGTTGAAGTGATATGCCGGAAAACCTCAAGCATTGGCAAGCCTGGGGTTGAAGTGTATACTACGCCGGAACAACCTCAAGCACTTGGCAAACCTGGGTTGAAGTGTATACTAGCCTAACAACCTCAAGCACTTGCAACCTGGGGTTGAAGTGTATACTACGGAACAACCTCAAGCACTTGGCAAACCTGGGGTTGAAGTGTATACTATGCCGAACAACCTCAAGCACTTGGCAAACCTGGGTTGAAGTGTATACTATGCCGAACAACTCAAGCACTTGGCAACCTGGGGTTGAAGTGATACTATGCCGGAACAACCTCAAGCACTTGGCAACCTGGGGTTGAAGTATACTACGGGAACAACCTCAAGCACTTGGCAAACCTGGGTTGAAGTGTATACTATGCCGGAAAACTCAAGCACTTGGCAACCTGGGTTGAAGTGTATACTAAGCCGGACAACCTCAAGCACTTGGCAAACCTGGGGTTGAAGGTATACTATGCCGGAACAACCTCAAGCACTTGGCAAACCTGGGGTTGAGTGTATACTAGCCGGAACAACTCAAGCACTGGCAAACCTGGGGTTGAAGTGAACTAGCCGGAACAACCTCAAGCACTTGGCAAACCTGGGGTTGAAGTGTATACTAGCCGGAACAACCTCAAGCACTTGGCAAACCTGGGGTTGAAGTGTATACTACGCCGGAACAACCTCAAGCACTTGGCAAACCTGGGGTTGAAGTGTATACTATGCCGGAACAACCTCAAGCACTTGGCAAACCTGGGGTTGAAGTGTATACTACGCCGGAACAACCTCAAGCACTTGGCAAACCTGGGGTTGAAGTGTATACTATGCCGGACAACCTCAAGCACTTGGCAAACCTTAGGTTGAAGTGTATACTACGCCGGAACAACCTCAAGCACTTGGCAAACCTGGGGTTGAAGTGTATACTACGCCGGAACAACCTCAAGCACTGGCAAACCTGGGGTTGAAGTGTATACTACGCCGGAACAACCTCAAGCACTTGGCAAGCCTGGGGTTGAAGTGTATACTACGCCGGAACAACCTCAAGCACTTGGCAAACCTGGGGTTGAAGTGTATACTACGCCGGAACAACCTCAAGCACTTGGCAAACCTGGGGTTGAAGTGTATACTACGCCGGAACAACCTCAAGCACTTGGCAAACCTGGGGTTGAAGTGTATACTACGCCGGGACAACCTCAAGTCAGTATATTCCTGAGGTTTCTTCAGCAACTACATCAGGAAGATCGGTTGACAACGAGGCAACCAAGTTAATAACAACACTAGTGGTAGAAGTAGATGGTTGTTAGTCGTAGAAGAATTAGTGGTAACCAGAAGTATAACCACTGGAACACAGCTGTGAGTGACCATCGTCTTGTATAAGTAGTTTAAGATAGTCACGGTGCTAATTTAGTAGAGGAATCAAGAAATGGTTATAACTCTGACCATAATATTTAAAGCGGTGGACCGGTAAGCCAGCTAAAGGCCTCGGTCAGATGACCAAAACCTCCAAAGGCGGGTCATCATCTGACTAAGACCCGCGTCAGGTAACTCTTGTCCTGTTTCCTGACAAACCTAACCTAACCTAGTAGAGGAAGTTGTAGTTTAAGTCTTCCGTTTTCTTCAATCTTTCCTGTAAATTCTATGCCATGGTTTAATTATAACATAGTAACATCCCCCTCCCCTCTACCTTCCCCTGTTTTCATGCCGGCAGTGGTGGGAAGGATTGGAGGGTGGGGAGAGAGACTTCTGCTTTTCTGTCCTTGACACACACACCTAGACAAGACACGACAGTCCTTAATCTAAGTAGAAGTAGATAGTTGATCTCAGCAGATAGTCTGAGAGTGAACTCTCAAGTCCTTTGTTACCTCTCTTACCTAGATATTTCTCTCTCTCTCTCCCTCCTTGCCTATCTCTTTCTTTCCCTCTCCCTACCTCATCTTTCACTCCCACCCTCCGTCATTTTCTCTCCTCGCTTCCTTCCTCATCTCTCATTCTCTCCCTACCTCTCTCCTCAATTACGCCCACTCTCAAGCATTCTCTCTCTCTCCTCCCTCATCTCTCTCCCTCCCTCTCATCCCTCGCACTCCTCTCCATCGTTCTATCTCCTCCCCTCTTCACTTTGTCATCCCTCTCTCTCCACGCCACCTCAATCCATCCAAGGATACCTTTGTACATGCTAAAGGTTCTCCAGATGGATAGAGGGTTCAGGGGGCGGTGATAATGGTTGGTGGGGGTGGGGGTGGATGTGGTAGTGGTGGGGTTGTGAGGGTGGTGAGGGTGGTGAGGGTGGTGAGGGTGGTGAGGGTGGTGAGGGTGGTGAGGGTGGTGAGGGTGGTGAGGGTGGTGAGGGTGGTGAGAGGTGGTGAGAGTGATGACCGTCACAATGTCTGCTCCTGCAGTCTGACAGCTACAATGGCTGCTCCTGCAGTCTGACAGCCACAATGTCTGCACCTGCAGTCTGACAGCCACAATGGCTGCTCCTGCAGTCTGACAGCCACAATGGCTGCTCCTGCAGTCTGATAGTCACAATGGCTGCTCCTGCAGTCTGACGGCCACAATGGCTGCTCCTGCAGTCTGACAGCCACAATGGCTGCTCCTGCAGTCTGACAGCCACAATGGCTGCTCCTGCAGTCTGACAGCCACAATAGCTGCTCCTGCAGTCTGACAGCCACAATGGCTGCTCCTGCAGTCTGAAAGCTGCCTATTTAAGATCTTGGAAATGAGACACGAATTTCAACTTCCTCTCTCTCCTCAAAACACGTTCCCTCACTCCGTGTCACCAGCGTGGAAGTATCAAAACACGTTCCCTCACTCCGTGTCACCAGCGTGGAGGTATCAAAACACGTTCCCTCACTCCGTGTCACCAGCGTGGAGGTATCAAAACACGTTCCCTCACTCCGTGTCACCAGCGTGGAGGTATCAAAATACGTTCCCTCACTCCGTGTCACCAGCGTGGAGGTATCAAAACACGTTCCCTCACTCCGTGTCACCAGCGTGGAGGTATCAAAACACGTTCCCTCACTCCGTGTCACCAGCGTGGAGGTATCGGATGTCTACTTCCTCTCCAAGATAACATTATTCACTATCTTTACTAACTTTCTTCAGTCTTTCAACTTATTCTATGTTTATTGCTTTAAAACAATTTTTTCATCATTTTTCATCAAGGAACTGTTTATTCTACTGTCTGTTCTACAGTTTAACTTACTCTCTGTTTTCCACATTCTGGCACTGGGCGATAAACCTTCAGCAGTTGCTCAAACTCTCTGCTTCTCCCGGCGATGCCGTCGTTCCGAAGGCAAGACTCTGCAAGATATCAAGGTTTGGGGATGTTAGGACACTCCCCAATGGGAGACCAATACCTGGTCACCACATGGACAAGACCTTGGCCGGGACTATGCCGGCGAATCAGACAGGACCAGGAACGGGATCCCCGTCGTGTCCAGGAACCTTCCTTCGTGAACCACGATGATGACACATAGAGGAAAGATAAGACCACTTCGAGGGACACACACTGACCTGACGAAAATTTAAGGACGCCTTCATGGCTGACTGTTACAGTGACGATGAAGCTGACAAGATCGTACCTACACCAGCTATGAAGGTGGTAAGAGGTCAAAACTTTTAAGTAGTCCCATCTCCGACTTTGAGAGGGGAGAAATCAATGTTTGTCAAGAGGCTGGATGGTGATGTTATCAACTAGTGAGCGAGCGATTTGGAGAACCTCATCGAAAACCAGAATGATTGGGCCAAAGTCGACATGATAATGACGATATCTAACTCCTCTTTGATGCTCAAGATTAGTTTCGTGGAAATCTCGACGGCCTCTCAAACTCTCAACGAAGGCATTTGCATCTCATATTATATATCAGCCACGAGAATATTAAATCAGAACGCTACAACCACATTACCCCATGTTAGAGCTTCTACTCTTATGCCCATCACGCCAAGGACTGCCCTCTCAAGGATAAAAATGTTGCTCCAAATGCAGTAATAAGGACATACACACAGACTGCACCTCCATCATTTCAGTCAACATTCCTCATATGAGAGAGTTACCATCAATACCTTGCAGCCAAATGCCCACTCCGAGAAGAAATTTTTGACTAGAAGCTTGAGATCAGAAGAAACTCAATTCCACCAAGACTTTAGCAGCCATCACTCGCGTTCAAGCTGACACCCAGAAGATCGTACGAGTTCCCAACAGTCTGCCTCTGCTATCAACCACACTTCTCCCCCCCCCCTCGAGACGACGCATCCGCAGAAATCTTGTACTGTGTGAGCTACGCTTACATGAAGGATGCAGCAGCATGCCCACGGACCTTCAAACCCACAGTTAGCGAACTCGTTCCCTTAAACAGCTTGCCGAACCAAAAGTTCCCAGGTGCAGTTTTATCCACAGACATTATAAATATCATCGTCAACAAAGGAAAAATCATTATTCCATTTAATCCAACAATTTCCACCACCCGAGCTACTCCACCCAACCCCCGAACTGCCACTTTCTAAGCTACTGCACCACCTTCAGATGATTAAGATGTAGTCACCGCTCAGGATAATGTTGCAGAAGACATACTCATCCCCGACCTCACTTAGGAAAACCCTAGCCTTCTACACGATACTTAAAAACAGGAGTTCCATGTACGCCAAGGAATTCCACAGCTGACTCTACAGCAATGCTGTGAAATACACCTGCCGTTCTCCCTTAGTCTTCACACCAAACCAAGTTCAGGAATTTGTGAAGTGCTGCACCCTCCACTAACACCACGTCATGAAGAATTAGACACATGTGCAACATCTGGGTATCTTTACTGTAGACGTTTCACCATCCAGTGACTTTATCAATACAAATTCAAAGACATAATGGGAAGACTGTAGAACTATATACAAAAGACGAGGTAATCAGTCCCTCAGCCTTTGAGTTGGTGAAGAGCACCGTAGTCGTAAAGAGACTGACGCACAGTTCAGTTCAGTTCAGACTCTCAGGTAAGGACCCACTAGGGGCGAGGGGGAAGTGGGGACAGAAGAAGAATAGCCGGTGAGAGGAAGAGCGGAAGTAGAAGAGAAAGAGTCAGGACTAAACCCAACAGTCTAACTACGGTGAGAATGTGACGCACAGGTCAGGTCAGGTAATACTCTCAGGTAAGAACCCTCGGGAGGGCGAATGTGAAGAGAGGACAGACGAAGAATAGCTGATGAGAGGAAGATCTTGAGTCGGAGATAAAGAGCCAGGGCTAAACCCAGCTGCGTAGCGTTGTGAGGCGATGAAAGATGGCAGAATCGAAGACCAGGGTGTGTGCAGTGCTCGCTGGTTCGTTGATATGTGGCTGGATCATGACTGGCTTGGCGTCAGGTGAGCGGGCTCGGTGAGGGCAGAGTCGAGAGAGCAGGGTGGTTACAGTGCTCTCTAATTTGTTGTTAGGTGGCTGGATTATGAATGGACTCGCTGGGCGTCGGGTGCAGGCTGTTTTATTGCGGTTTGTCTATTTAGCCTCGGTTATGGAGTCAGTATCAGCTCCATTCTTGATGTTTTTATATATTGATGCAGAGACAGAAATTATTCTTGTGTCTTTGAAGTTAATTGTTGAGTCTTCCATCATCTCTTGTATGAGATCGAGGAGTTCTGATAAAGATGTGTGGGTGCCATGTTTGTTTGTAAACTTTATGGATTTATTTCGCATAAGCATATTCAAGGATGCTGCATTCATCTGGTTGCCCATTGACCTCAATGTTTTATAAAAAGTGATGTTCTTCCAGTGGATGTAACGGTCGAATTCGGTTGTGGTGAAGTATGTAGTATAATCTGGTAGAGGAGGCGGTGTTCTAGTGGATGTCTCTGATACATTTGTTGATGGTGGTATAGTTGCAGCAGCTGTGGCGTGGGTTTCAGGGATTTCTTGGACTTCAGTATTTTGTGGAGGCTGATAGACTTGATTATTTGAGATTTGTTGGGTAGTGTGTGGTTGTTGAGATGCGGTTGAGGTTGTAGCTGAAGTTTCTGATGTGGGTTCTGTGGCAGAGTCGAGAGTTGGGCTTGAGGTGGATGTGAAATTAGACACATATGCAACACTTGGGTATCTTTATTGAGGAAACGTTTCGCCACACAGTGGCTTCATCAGTCCAATACAAAGTAGAAAGGTGTAAGGAGAGGAGGAGTTTGAGGTTATCAGTCCCTCGGCCTGGAGTCGATGTGTTCAGTCCATCAATCTTGTTAGAAGTGTAGCACAAGGCCGTAGAGGTGGCTTATATGCTGTAATCAGGTGAGATGCAGCAGGAGGAGGCAGGTCATAGTGGTATCAACCACTAGGTCATAGTGGTATCAAGATCTTGGGATCTTGATACAAAGGGATTCTTCAACATTTGTCCAAACCTTTGGACAAGGACTTACTTCGACTAGTGGTTGATACCACTATGACCTGCCTCCTCCTGCTGCATCTCACCTGATTACAGCATATAAGCCACCTCTACGGCCTTGTGCTACACTTCTAACAAGATTGATGGACTGAACACATCGACTCCAGGCCGAGGACTGATAACCTCAAACTCCTCCTCTCTACACCTTTCTACTTGTATTGGACTGATGAAGCCACTGTGTGGCGAAACGTTTCCTCAATAAAGATACCCAAGTGTTGCATATGTGTCTAATTTAACAACTTGTCGGTTCTCTGAACCATTCATCTACATACAGGTGGATGTGAAGTTGACGATGGTAGGAATTATCTTGAGTAGGTCTTGTGATGGTGGAGAGTCGGGGAAATTGAAGGTTGGCATGTTGTTTAGACAGAACAGTTCGTTGATGGTCTTGTTGAAGGTGCCGGGGTTTGTAGCATTCGCAAGGTGAGCATACATCATGCAATATAACACCTTGGATGGTGCAGCGTCAGGGAGTGCAGAGATGGCGTTTGAGGAAGATGGAGACTGTTGTGTTGCTTGTAGAATTTTTTTGGTGTCACATTGTAGTTTAGCAATTGCGGCATAAGTCGTTGATTTTTGGTTGATTTTTTGTTCTTCTTTGATTTTTTTGGTGATGATTTCTTTCCTAAGAGGGCATTTAGCAGCAAGGGTATGGTGAGTACCTTTGCAGTTGAGGCATGTAGGAGTGACATTAGTGGTAGGACAGGACTTGAATTCATGACCTTCCTTGCAGCAATTGGAGCAGAACTTTTTGTCTTTAATGGTGCATTCGGTCGTTAAATGTAGGTAGGAATAGCAGTTCCAGCAAGGAGAGATGTGGGCGAAACGTTCTGGTTCTATATTACGGGGATGTATATAGTAATATGAGATTGCCAGGCCGTCGGATAGTGCTCTGTCCGCCATGTCAATGTCCGTGAATGTGATTTTAATCATTGAAGTTGCATTTGGGATTTTAGTAATGCTATCAATTGTTGCCCAAGAGTTTTGCTCTTCAATTGAAGCCTTCAGGTCCTCTGTCGGTTGAGTTGTGATAATGTTGTCCAGTCTTTTCATAAAAACGGAACGTTTCGCCAGCAGTGAGGGTGAAGGGGAGATTGTGAATTGTCGGTCATTTAGTGTCTTCTTGGCAGTGTCGTCGGTCAGTTTTGATGCTTCGTGGTCGTCAGTGCAGATAACTAGGAAGGAGTCTTTTAGTGAGTGGATGGCTGTAAATTTAACCTGCAAGCAGGTCTTTACAGCTGAAGCCAGGGCGAGTTTGGAGGAGTCGTTGATCACACCATGTTTAGGTTTTATCTTAACACGATGTGCAGACATCGTGTAAGAGAGTAGATGGTGCTGTATGTAGAATATAAATTCCCCTCCCCAACGGGGATCGTAGGGACACTTTTTGAGTTGCAGGAGCGACTGTGACTAGCGTGTAGCTAGGTCAGCAGTGGCGTAAGTTCTGTATGTGACGCACAGGCAGGCAGCGTGGTGCTTATATACTGACGTCAGGTGAGGGACGTGTAGCAGACATTGTCACTGGTGGGCGGGATTCCCACAGTGGAAGCAGGTCATACCCATACCGTGTCTATTGGGTTTGTGGGGTGTTAGTATGTGTTTATGTGGGGTGTTAGTGTGTGTTTATGGGGTGTTAGTGCGTGTTTATGGGGTTTTAGTGTGTGTTTATGTGGGGTGTTAGTGTGTGTTTATGGGGTGTTAGTGTGTGTTTATGTTGGGTGTTAGTGTGTGTTTATGTGAGGTGTTAGTGTGTTTATGTGGGGTGTTAGTGTGTTTATGTGGGGGGTTAGTGTGTGTTTATGGGGTGTTAGTGTGTGCTTGTGTGGGGTGTTAGTTTGTGTTTATGTGGGGTGTTAGTGTGTGTTTATGTGAGGTGTTAGTATGTGTTTATGTGGGGTGTTAGTGTGTGTTTATGTGGGGTGTTAGTGTGTGTTTATGTGAGGTGATAGTGTGTGTTTATGTGGGGTGTTAGTGTGTGTTTATGTGGGGTGTTAGTGTGTGTTTATGTGGGGTGTTAGTGTGTGTTTATATGGGGTGTTAGTGTGTTTATGTGAGGTGTTAGTGTGTGTTTATGTGGGGTGTTAGTGTTTATGTGGGGTGTTAGTGTTTATGTGGGGTGTTAGTGTGTGCTTGCATTCACATACGTCAGTACAGGCTATATACAACGGACTCTTTGCTCAGGAAAAGGCGCTAAACCCACATGGGGGGGTCAGTCAGGGAGAGGCGCTTAAGCCACGTGGGGGAGGGGTCAGCCAGGAAGAGGCGCTAAACCCACGTGGGGGAGGGATCAGCCAGGGAGAGGCGCTAAACCCACGTGGGGGAGGGGTCAGCCAGGGAGAGGCGCTAAACCCGCCTGGAGGACAAAAATAAAAACAGAAATTCTGATTTTATTTATAATCTCTTCAGTTACTCAAGCTTATTCTCTTCTCTTCTCTCCTTTCTCTTCCCTCCTCTTGTCTTTTCTCTTCCCTCATCTCCTCTCTTTTCAATTGCTTCGTCCTCACTTTCTCTGTGTGCTTGATTGTCAATATTCTTTTATTGCTTTCTCCTATACGTGCAAAATGAAAGAGGAAGAGAGAGAGAGAGAGAGAGAGAGAGAGAGAGAGAGAGAGAGAGAGGAGACGAAAATAATTAAATTTAATCTCTTGTAATTCCAATTCCTGGGAACAAGATCTCGTGGCAGGCACGCAGGTCCACACACAAGTAGCGGAGCAGATCAACGAGGCGAGGAATAATCTCAGGGCACAAATTTGCAAGACAATCCCACCAGCATCTTTTCTGACACATCTCCTGACTGACTCAGCCTCACCTGTGCTCCAGTCATTATACTTTGAGGTGGGGGGGGGGGGGAATTATACTCTCTCAAAATCATTATAGGTGATGATGATTTTAATATTATTATTATTATTATTAGTGACATTTACAATAGAATGAATGAAGATTCGAACCGTGATGCATGCATATAGCTGGTCCATGCATATAGCCGGTCCATGCATATAGCTGGTCCATGCACATAGCCGGTCCATGCATATAGCTGGTCCATGCATATAGACTGGTCCATGCATATAGCTGGTCCATGCAATAGCTGGTCCATGCAATAGCTGGTCCATGACATAACGGTCCATGCATATAGCTGATCCATGCATATAGACGGTCCATGCATATAGCTGGTCCATGCATATAGCTGGTCCATGCATATAGCCGGTCCATGCATATAGCTGGTCCATGCACATAGCCGGTCCATGCATATAGCTGGTCCATGCACATAGACGGTCCATGCATATAGCTGGTCCATGCATATAGACGGTCCATGCATATAGCTGGTCCATGCACATAGCCGGTCCATGCATATAGCTGGTCCATGCATAGCCGGTCCGCATAGCTGGTCCATCAATAGCCGGTCCATGCATATAGCTGATCCATGCATTACGTCCATGAATAGCTGGTCCTGTTACCGTATGCATATAGCTGGTCCATGCATATAGAGGTCCTTCATGCCATGATAGCTGGTCCATGCAATAGCGGTCCATGCATATAGCTGGTCCATGCATATGACGGTCCATGCATATAGCTGGTCTATGCATATAGACGGTCCATGCATATAGCTGGTCCATGTACATAGCCGGTCCATGCATATAGCTGGTCCATGCACATAGCCGGTCCATGCATATAGCTGGTCCATGCACATAGCCGGTCCATGCATATAGCTGGTCCATGCATATAGCTGGTCCATGCATATAGCTGGTCCATGCATATAACCGGTCCATGCATATAGCTGGTCCATGCATATAGCTGGTCCATTCATATAGCGGTCCATGAAAATAGCTGGTCCATGCATATAGCTGGTCCATGCATATAGCTGGTCCATGCATATAGACGGTCCATGCATATAGCTGGTCCATGCATATAGCCGGTCCATGCATATAGCTGGTCCATGCACATAGCCGGTCCATGCATATAGCTGGTCCATGCATATAGCTGGTCCATGCATATAGCTGGTCCATGCATATAGCTGGTCCATGCATATAGCTGGTCCATGCATATAGCTGGTCAATGCATATAGCCGGTCCTTGCATATAGCCGGTCCTTGCATATAGCTGGTCCATGCATATAGCTGGTCCATGCATATAGCTGGTCCATGCATATAGCCGGTCCATGCATATAGCGTGTCCATGCATATAGCTGGTCCATGCATATAGCTGGTCCATGCATATAGCCGGTCCATGCATATAGCTGGTCCATGCATATAGCCGGTCCATGCATATAGCCGGTCCATGCATATAGCTGGTCCATGCATATAGCCGGTCCATGCATACAGCCGGTGCAACACTGCATGGACCATTCTTTTGTTTTGTCACAAAGAGTCGTTCATTACAGTTTGTCTTGGAGTGTTATAGGTGTTTTAAATAATTATAGGTGTTTTAAATAATTATAGGTGTTTTAAATAATTATAGGTGTTTTAAATAATTATAGGTGTTTTAAATAATTATAGGTGTTTTAAATAATTATAGGTGTTTTAAATAATTATAGGTGTTTTAAATAATTATAGGTGTTTTAAATGATTATAGGTGTTTTAAATAATTATAGGTGTTTTAAATGATTATAGGTGTTTTAAATAATTATAGGTGTTTTAAATTATTATAGGTGTTTTAAATCATTATGTTTAAAATAATTATAGGTGTTTTAATGATTATAGGTGTTTTAAATGATCATAGGTGTTTTAAATGATCATAGGTGTTTTAAATGATTATAGGTGTTTTAAATGATTATAGGTGTTTTAAATTATTATGGGTGTTTAAATTGTTAAATATGATTAAATCATTATAGGTGTCTAAAGGGGAGGAGGGGAAGCACTTGCTGCATCAAGAGGTTCAATTAATGGCGGTGTTAGAGTGGCACAGTGTGGCACTCTTGAGAGTGTTGAGTGCCGCAGTGAATAATATTAGTGCCATTCAGGGGCGTGTATGACGAGGCTTGAGAGGCAGTGAAACAACAGTGGTGTAAGAGGGCGGGCCGGGAGCCTGTGACTCGAACACCCCTCTCTCATCCAGGGCTAGTACAGTGTGATTATTATTATTATATGGGTGTGCATGTACACACACACACACACACACACACACACACACACACACACACACACACACACACACACATGTGGTTCTAAGCTTCGAATACACAGTAGAGTTACAAATGGAGGGGGAAGCAGGAAGGGCCGGACGAATGAAGCCAAACTACAAGAAAGGGGACTACGTAGGCATGAAGAACTTCCTGCACGAGGTTCAGTGGGACAGAGAGCTGGCAGGGAAGTCAGTAGACGAGATGATGGAATATATGACAACAATATGCAAGGAAGCTGAAGAGAGGTTTGTACCCAAGGGTAACAGGAATAAAGAAAAAGCCAGGATGAGCCCATGGTTCAACCAAAGGTGCAGGGAAGCCAAAACCAAGTGTGCCAGGGAATGGAAGAAGTATAGAAGGCAAAGGACCCAGGGGAATAAAGAGAGCAGTCGTAGAGCCAGAAATGAATATGCACAGGTAAGAAGGGAGGCCCAAAGACAATACGAAAATGACATAGCAGCAAAAGCCAAATCTGACCCAAAGCTGTTGTACAGCCACATCAGGAGGAGAACAACAGTCAAGGACCAGGTGATCAGGCTGAGGAAGGAAGGAGGGGAGGTCACAAGAAATGACCGCAAAGTGTGTGAGGAGCTCAACATGAGATTCAAAGAAGTGTTCACAGATGTAAATGAATGGTTCAGAGAACTGACACATATGCTGTCTGACACAGCGACATCTTGGTATCTTAATACAGGGAATTCTTCACTTGCCTAGCCATTGGGCACGACCTACTTCCACATTGGACAAATGTGACACAACCTACGACTGCTGCACCTCTCCTGCCTACTGTATATAAGCTTCTCCTTCGCACATATGCTGTATTCTTTTCAAGATTGATGGACTGACTACATCGACCGAGGGACTGATTACCTCAAACTCCTCCTGATCTTCACGATTCTCCTTTCTATGGACTGATAAAGCCACTGTGTGGCGAAACGTTTCCTCAATAAAATACCCAAGTGTTGCATATGTGTCTAATTTATCAAGTGTTCACAGAAGAGATAGAAGGGCCTCCAGAAAGGCGGAGAGGTGAGGTACACCATCAGGTGTTGGACACAATACATACAACTGAGGAGGAAGTGAAGAGGCTGCTAAGCAAGCTAGATACCTCAAAGGCGATGGGGCCGGATAACATTTCATCCATGGGTCCTGAGAGAGGGAACAGAGGTGCTATGTGTACCACTAACAACAATCTTCAAAACATCTATCGAAATAGGGCGACTACCTGAGGTATGGAAGACAGCAAATGTAGTCCCATTTTTTTAAAAAAAGGAGACAGACACGAAGCACTAAACTACAGACCAGTGTCATTGGCATGTATAGTATGCAAGGTCATGTAGAAGATTATCAGAAGAGTGGTGGAGCACCTAGAAAGGAATGATCTTATCAACGAAAGCCAGCATGGTTTCAGGGATGGGAAATCCTGTGTCACAAACCTACTGGATTTCTATGACAGAGTGACGGCAGTAAAACGAGAGAGAAAAGTGGGTAGATTGCATTTTCTTGGACTGTAAGAAGGCGTTTGACACAGTTCCACACAATAGATTAGTGCAAAAGATGGAGGACCACGCAGGAATAACAGGGAAGGCACTACAATGGATCAGGGAATACCTGTCAGCAAGACAACAGCGAGTCATGGTACGTGGCGAGGTGTCAGAGTGGGCGCCTGTAACAAGCGGGGTGCCACAGGCATAGTCCTAGGACCGGTGCTATTTCTGGTATTTGTGAACGACATGACGGAAGGAATAGACTCCGAAGTGTCCCTATTTGCAGATGATGTGAAGTTGATGAGAAGAATTCAATCGGACGAGGACCAGGCAGAACTACAAAGGGATCTGGACAGGCTGCAAGCCTGGTCCAGCAACTGGCTCCTGGAATTCAACCCCACCAAGTGCAAAGTCATGGAGATTGGGGAAGGGCAAAGAAGACCACAGACAGAGTACAGTCTAGGAGGCCAGAGCCTACAAACCTCACTCAAGGAAAAGAATCTTGGGGTGAGTATCACACCGGGCACATCTCCTGAGGCGCACATCAATCAAATAACTGCTGCAGCATATGGGCGCCTGGCAAACCTAAGAACAGCATTCCGACATCTTAATAAGGAGTCATTCATGACCCTGTACACTGTGTACGTTAGGCCCATACTGGAGTTTGCAGTGCCAGTTTGGAACCTTCACCTAGCCAAGCATGTAAGGAAACTAGAGAAAGTGCAAAGGTTTGCAACAAGACTAGTCCCGGAGCTAAGGGGTATGTCCTACGAGGAGAGGTTAAGGGAAATTGACCTGACGACACTGGAAGACAGGAGAGATAGAGGAGATATGATAACGACATATAAAATACTGAGAGGAATCGACAAGGTGGACAGAGACAGAATGTTCGAGAGATGGGACACAGCAACAAGGGGTCACAGTTGGAAGTTGAAGACTCAGATGAACCACAGGGATGTTAGGAAGTATTTCTTCAGTCACAGAGTTGTCAGGAAGGGGAATAGTCTGGGAAGTGATGTAGTGGAGGCAGAATCCATACATAGCTTTAAGGAGAGGTATGATAAAGCTCATGGAGCGGGTAGAGTGACCGAGTAGCGGCCAGTGAAGAGGCGGGGCCAGTAGCTGTGACTCGACCCCTGCAACCACAACTAGGTGAGTACACACACATACGAAGCTACAATCAAGATCGTTGACTCCACAACAAAGTGACAAACTCGAGTGTCCACCAATCACAGCACGAGACGCTGAGGCACTCGAGTGTAACCAATCAGTGCCTAAATAACATCTGGCAGAGGCGGCCGTGGGCGACCAATCGTAACACGCGTTTCCCAGTCAGCCGTGACTGGCCAATCAGAGCTGGTGTTATATGCAGGTGAGGCGGCTGTGCGGTACTAATCACAACATGCATCGCTTAGCCAGACGTTCTTGTTCAATTGAAATTCATGTTACATGAGGTTACGATGGTTTGTTGTGGTGCGACAAAACGCCACTCCTCACATTTATTTGTTATACCATCTGCATTTGTATACCAAACCTTCAACTTCTTTTCTAAGACCGTAGTCTGGGGGGTACGTTGGGGTTGGGAAAGTGGGAGATCTGATGGGGAACTATGTGGTTGGTGTGAAGGTGGAGTTTGTAATGAGGTGGGTGGAATCATTGGGTATGGCATGTGTGTTTTGGGTTAGATTGTTTGGTTGCATTGGGGTTGTCCAGGTTGGGGGACATCTGAAGGTGGTTGTATTAGAGCTTCCTCCTGAGTCTGGGTTCTCCTGTCCATCTCTCTTTCCTCCTTTTGTCTCTGTACCCTCTCTTTCAGTTTTTGTCTTTCTTCCCGTGTTCTGTCGCGGTCGAGATACACCCTCCGGTACTCTGACATATCCCTTAGTCTTGCTTTCTCCTGCAGGATCCTGTTTCGAGTCAATTCTGCTTTGAAAATCACTGACTGGCCGGATTCTTCCTCTTGCAAACCCCCCTATTCTCAGAAAATTTGCCAGCTGGGTCATGTCATCTTCTCCTATTGCTTTCATGATGTTTTCAATCGCATTTTTCTCCCCTTGTCTTCTTGCTTCGTAAGTTTCCCCTTCAGCTTCCTGGAGCCCATAAACAAAGACTGATCTCTCTCTTTCATTCTCCCACTGCCTGTCCCTATGTAACCCCTGATTCGATTTAGTTGCCTCCATTGCAGCTTTCCTTTCTTCAATCTCTTCACTGTCTGTTATCTCTTCACTGTGTGTGTGTGTGTGTGTGTGTGTGTGTCTGTGTGTATGTTTGTTTGTGTGTGTGTGTGTGTGTGTTTGTGTCTGTGTGTATGTTTGTTTGTTTGTGTGTGTGTGTGTGTGTGTGTGTGTGTGTCTGTGTGTATGTTTGTTTGTGTGTGAGTGTGTGTGTGGTTGTGTGTGTGAGTGTGAGCGTGTGTGTGCACGCACATATGCTCCTGCGTGCGAGGGACTGGTAACGAATGACCACACCTTAATTACGGCCCAGAGGGGCACCCAGGTGTGCTAATTAGCTTAATTATTTCGCATCATGTCACCGCCAGGTGTGACTTACAAACACCTGAAAACTGGAGGGAGGGGAGAGGGGGGAGGGCTTCCCAGGTGGAACACATGTAAACACCTGTTCATCACGCTGCTGTCACAACACCCACCCCACAAAAAAACACATGATATATCCTCTTGTAAAATAAATTAGTCGGTTAAATTTATATAAATTACAGGTAAACAAAGTTAACACTGACATTAAACATTTTTTTTGATAACGAGTGATAATGTTTAAATTTTTAATTAGTAAACATCCTGGATAAAATTGTTTAACATATACTGAATGTTTGTTTGTGACTCGTGTTTGTGTGTGTGTGTACACTGAGAGACATACACCGTTGTGTGTGTGTGAGTGTGTGTGTGTGTGTGTGTGTGTGTGTGTGTGTGTGTGTATGTGTGTGTATGTGTGTGTGTGAGTGTGCCAAAAAACCAAGAAACCAAAACTACTCAGCCAGCAACCCAATTAACTAAAAGAAACAACCAACCAATCACTCAGTCCACCAGCTACTTAGTCAACCAACTACTCAGTCAACCAACCAACCAACCAACCACTCAACCAATCACTCAGTCACCCAACCAACCACTCAGTCAGTCAAGGAGACCTGGAGCTACACAACAACACTGGTTGAGAGGCCGGGAGACCAGGAGCCACACCACAACACTGGTTGAGAAGAAATGGACCAGGAGCCACACCACAACACTGGTTAAGAAGCAGATGACCAGGAGCTGCACTACAACACTGGTTAAGAAGCAGAGGATCAGGAGCTACACTACAACTGGTTAAGAAGTAGAGGACCAGGAGCTACACCCCCACTCTCTCTCACTCTGGTGGAGCCTGCAACACTGAATGTAACTGATTCACTGACTAACTGGTTGGCTGACTGACTGACTGACTGACTGACTGACTGACTGACTGACTGACTGACAGAATGACTGACTGACTGACTGACTGACTGACTGACTGACTGACTGACTGACTGACTGACTGACTGACTGACTGACTGACTAGCTGACTGACTGACTGGCTGACTGACTGACTGACTGACTGACTGACTGACTGACTGGCTGGCTGACTGACTGGCTGACTGTGGCCTCACTATCATCCTTGTCTCATTTGACTGAAGTCTCTTACCTGACCTCTGAACACCTGGCACATAACTCTACAAATGGTGTCACCGACAGGAGAGAAACCCGTGCCTCCCATTTTCCAAGACCTATATATATGATCCTATGTGGCTAGGGCTTCCTCTTAAATATAATAATAATAAATAATAATAATAATAATAATAATAATAATAATAATAATAATAATAATAATAATAATAATAATAATAATAATAATGTCTACTACATCATAGAGAGGAAGATTAAGTTGTTTCATATGTTTAGGTTAAAGTTCAGCTGCATGAACTTGAACAAAGTTATAATCTCCTCAAGGATGCGTACACTTATTATTATTATTATTATTAGTGTTAAAATGATGCGATATTCGTATCATCAGTTAATAATGAGTCATTATTTTAATGAGACATTATCAGGTGACATAATGAGGAATTATGGAAGAAAAGACGCACAAGATTGAGAGAGTCAGTGAAGATTGACAGTCTCTCTCCAGCGACTCCCAGAGTAAACACGAAACAGTAATTAATATAATCTTCCTCAGTGACACAGAGGAGATACCCTTTACATTAATTTTCTCTTATCTCATTGAAATAAAATATGTATTCTTTCTCAAAAAGAATTGACCAAAAAAAAGTGATAATAAACCAGGGGAATAATAAATTAGGAACCAGGAAGACATGAGAAACCAGGAGAATACTAAATTAGGAACCAGGAAGACATGAGAAACTATGGGAATACTAAATTAGGAACCAGGAAGACATGAGAAACCAGGAGAATACTAAATTAGGAACCAGGAAGACATGAGAAACTATGGGAATACTAAATTAGGAACCAGGAAGACATGAGAAACCAGGGGAATGCCGAATTAAAAACCAAGAGGAAATGAGAAACCAGGGGTATACCAAATTAGAACCCAGAAAGAGATGAGAAAAATTCCTTGCCATGACCGTGGCCTTGTTTACATAGAAGAAAGAGGGTGTTAACTTGCAGCTAGGACTAAGCAAGACAGAAGTCTTTGAGATACAGGCAGGAGAGCTCTGTCTTGTTCCAACACCCACAATAATCACCAACACGGAATCAGTTGACGCAAAATTGGAATATTACCCATGACAGAAGACACGAAGAGGAAAAAATATAATTGGAGCCCCCGCAATTGAAAGAAATCCCGGATTTTCATACTGTTCGCAGAGAGAATTGCATTCCTGATGAGCTTTCAAAATTCGACACAAAGGAATGCATTCACTGCCTGGTCCACACTTGAGATTCCCACCACTTGTCTGGTCCACACTTGAGATTCCAACCACCTGCCTGGTTCACACTTGAGATTCCCACCACCTGCCTGGTCCATACTTGAGATTCCCACCACCTGCCTGGTCCACACTTGAGATTCCCACCACCTGCTTGGTCCACACTTGAGATTCCCACCACCTGCTTGGTCCACACTTGAGATTCCCACCACCTGCCTGGTTCACACTTGAGATTCCCACCACCTGCCTGGTTCACACTTGAGATTCCCACCACCTGCCTGGTTCACACTTGAGATTCCCACCACCTGCCTGGTGATTACTGACTCGTGGTTACAATAACAGCCAGTCGGTAGATATACTGGCCCACTCTGGGTAGGTTCTTCTCCAAACTAAACACTGCCTGGCCTCCAACTAGTCCATTCATCGTTAGATTAAGTTCTCTGCGGCCGCTACCTTCCCACAACACACATATACATGAGCCTTAGAGCTGTACACTATATAAATCCAGACTATCCACTCTACTGTGTTGCTGAAGAAGATCTCAGATGGAGGTCGAAATATTCCGTCTAGTTTTTGTAGATGGAATACAATGTCGACTAGTTGATGAGGTTGATACATGTGGACAAAACTTAGCTGCCTCTCTTGTTGAAACTTTTTGCCCTCTCAGTCTCTTTATATTAGCTCTATGTGGTTTTCTCACTTTATTACACACACACACACACACACACACACACACACACACACACACACACACACACACACACACACACACACACACACACACACACACACATACACACACACACAGAGGAGAGGTTAAGGGAAATCGACCTGACGACACTGGAGGACAGGAGAGATAGGGGGGACATGATAACAACATATAAGATACTGAGAGGAATTGACAAAGTGGACAGAGACAGAATGTTCCAGAGATGGGACACAGCAACAAGGGGACACAGTTAGAAGTTGAAGACTCAAATGAATCACAAAGATGTTAGGAAGTATTTCTTCAGTCACAGAGTGGTCGGGAAGTGGAATAGTTTAGGAAGTGACGTAGTGGAGGCAGGCTCCATACATAGCTTTAAGAAGAGGTATGATAAAGCTCATGGCGCAGGGAGAGTGACCCAGTAGCGGCCAGTGAAGAGGCGGGGCCAGGAGCTATGACTCGACCCCTGCAACCACAACTAGGTGAGTACACACACACACACACAGGCCCATACTGGAGTATGCAGCACCAGTTTGGAACCCACACCTGGTCAAGCACGTCAAGAAACTAGAGAAAGTGCAAAGGTTTGCAACAAGACTAGTCCCAGAGCTAAGGGGATTGTCCTACGAAGAAAGGTTAAGGGAAATCGGCCTGACGACACTAGAGGACAGGAGGGTTAGGGGAGACATGATAACGACATATAAAATACTGCGAGGAATAGATAAGGTGGACAGAGACAAGATGTTCCAGAGAGGGGACACAGAAACAAGGGGTCACAATTGGAAGTTGAAGACTCCTATGAGTCAAATAGATGTTAGGAAGTATTTCTTCAGTCATAGAGTTGTCAGGAAGTGGAATAGTCTAGAAAGTGACGTAGTGGAGGCAGGAACCATACATAGTTTTAAGACGAGGTTTGATAAAGCTCATGGAGCAGGGAGAGAGAGGACCTAGTAGCAATCAGTGAAGAGGCGGGGCCAGGAGCTATGAATCGACCCCTGCAACCACAAATAGGTGAGTACAAATAGGTGAGTACACACACAAAAAAAAAAAACCCACACAAACACATACAAAAATACATAAATATTTCAGCAACATAACCACAGTGAGAAATAGCAGTATTCCAAGTATTTCCGTGATTTCTCACTTTGTTATATTTTATTGTATGTATATATATGCAAAGACACATATTAATTATAACTTGGACGATGAATGGGAAATGAACTTTGTATATGAGTCAGATAGAGGTGTGGTTAAGTTAGAAGTTCCTTCATGGTATGGTTGAGTGTTCCATCATGGTATGGTTGAGTGTTCCATCATGGTATGGTTGAGAGTGCTCCATCATGGTATGGTTGAGTGTTCCATCATGGTATGGTTGAGTGTTCCATCATGGTATGGTTGAGAGTGTTCCATCATAGTATGGTTGAGAGTGTTCCATCATGGTATGGTTGAGTGTTCCATCATGGTATGGTTGAGTGTTCCATCATGGTATGGTTGAGAGTGCTCCATCATGGTATGGTTGAGAGTGCTCCATCATGGTATGGTTGAGTGTTCCATCATGGTATGGTTGAGTGTTCCATCATGGTATGGTTGAGTGTTCCATCATGGTATGGTTGAGAGTGCTCCATCATGGTATGGTTGAGTGTTAAATCATGGTATGGTTGAGTGTTCCATCATGGTATGGTTGAGAGTGCTCCATCATGGTATGGTTGAGTGTTCCATCATGGTATGGTTGAGTGTTCCATCATGGTATGGTTGAGAGTGTTCTATCATGGTATGGTTGAGTGCTCCATCATGATATGGTTGAGAATGTTCCATCATGGTATGGTTGAGAGTGTTCCATCATGGTATGGTTGAGTGTTCCATCATGGTATGGTTGAGAGTGCTCCATCATGGTATGGTTGAGAGTGCTCCATCATGGTATGGTTGAGAGTGTTCCATCATGGTATGGTTGAGAGTGCTCCATCATGGTATGGTTGAGAGTGTTCCATCATGGTATGGTTGAGAGTGTTCCATCATGGTATGGTTGAGAGTGTTCCATCATGGTATGGTTGAGAGTGTTCCATCATGGTATGGTTGAGGGTGTTCCATCATGGTATGGTTGAGTGTTCCATCATGGTATGGTTGAGGGTGTTTCATCATGGTATGGTTGAGTGTTCCATCATGGTATGGTTGAGAGTGTTCCATCATGGTATGGATGAGAATGTTCCATCATGGTATGGTTGAGAGTGCTCCATCATGGTATGGTTGAGAGTGTTCCATCATGGTGTGATTCAAGCCACAACAATCATCGCTTCCCCCTTGCTCCCTCAACTATACCATGATGGAACACCCTCAACCGTACCATCCACAATCTCCCCTAACCATTCTCCCCTAAGCAGCATTCAGAGCCAAAATTTAACTTGGGAGAATAGCTAACGCCTCAAGCAGGGTGTGCTCTTGGCTTCTCCCCAAGACGCTTATGCTGACTTGTAAGATCTCTCTCCCTTTGCCTCGACTCACTGCTTGGAGAGGTTTCTCACCATCTCAAGATGCTCTCCTCACCTCTTGTCTCCCTCCCTACCCCTCCTCCTCCTCTTCTTCCTCTACATCTCCCTCCTCCTCAAATAGTTCGACCAAAAAGAGGTTCTGTCTCTTAATTCCTTCCTCTTTCAGAAAACGTAAGATGTGAGGTGCCCAGCTGCACTTCTTTAACAGTCTTTAAGATCTAACACATGCCCATACATACTAACACATGCCCATACATCCTAACACTTGCCAATACATCCTAACACATGCCCATACATCCTAACACATGCCCATACATCCTAACACATGCCTATACATCCTAACACATGCCCATACATCCTAACACATGCCCATACATCCTAACACATGCCCATACATCCTAACACATGCCCATACATCCTAACACATGTCCATAGATCCTAACACATGCCCATACATCCTAACACATGCCCATACATCCTAACACATGCCCATACATCCTAACACATGCCCATACATCCTAACACATGCCCATACATCCTAACACATGCCCATACATCCTAACACATGTCCATAGATCCTAACACATGCCCATACATCCTAACATACCCATACATCCTAAAACATGCCCATACATCCTAACACATGCCCATACATCCTAACACGTGCCCATACATCCTAACACATGCCCATTCATCCTAACACATGCCCATACATCCTAACACATTCGGATACATCTTAACACACGTGGATACATCCTAACATAACTTGATACATCCTCACACACCTGGATACATCCTAACACATTAAGATACATCATAAAACATCTTGATACATCCTATCACACTAAGATACATCCTAAAACATTTTGATACATCCTAAAACATCTTGATACATCCTATCACACTAAGATACATCCTAACACATCTTGATACATCCTATCACACTAAGATACATCCTAACACATCTTTATACATCCAATCACACTAAGATACATCCTACCACACTAAGATACATCCTATCACACTACGATACATCCTACCACACTAAGATACATCCTATCACACTAAGATGCATCCTACCACACTAAGATACATCCTACCACACTAAGATACATCCTACCACACTAAGATACATCCTACCACACTAAGATACATCCTACCCCACTAAGATACATCCTACCACACTAAGATACATCCTACCACACTAAGATACATCCTACCACACTAAGATACATTCTACCACACTAAGATACATCCTACCACACTAAGATACATCCTACCACACTAAGATACATCCTACCACACTAAGACACATCCTACCACACTAAGACACATCCTACCACACTAAGATACATCGCAATTTTATAGAGCACATCCTACACGACTAAGTACATCTACACACCTGGATACATGAGTTTTTATTAAGGGGTGGATACATCTTGAGACAATGGTGATCAACACCGGAGTGGTTTTCTAATTCAATCGAGGTGTGGAACTTTATTAGAGTTGTCAAGCCAGTGTAGTTCTCCCTCCCCTCAAGTTGTCAAGTCCAGGTGTAGTTCTCCCTCCCCTCAAGTTGTCAAGTCCAGCTGTAGTTCTCCCTCCCCCAAGTTGTCAAGTCCAGGTGTAGTTCTCCCCTCCCCCCTCAAGTTGTCAAGTCCAGGTGTAGTTCTCCCTCCCCCAAGTTGTCAAGCTCCAGGTGTAGTTCTCCCTCCCCCAAGTTGTCAAGCCCAGGTGTAGTTCTCCCTCCCCCAAGTTGTCAAGTCCAGGTGTAGCTCCTCCAAGGTCAAGCCCATGTGTCTCCCTCCTCCAAGTTGTCAAGTCCCAGGTGTAGTTCTCCCTCCCCCTCAAGTTGTCAAGTCCAGGTGTAGTTCTCCCTCCCCCTCAAGTTGTCAAGCCAGGTGTAGTTCTCCCTCCCCTCAAGTTGTCAAGCCAGGTGTAGTTCTCCCTCCCCTCAAGTTGTCAAGTCCAGTGTAGTTCTCCCCTCCCCTCAAGTTGTCAAGTCCAGCTGTAGTTCTCCCCCCCTCAAGTCTTGTCAGAGCCCAGGTGTAGTTCTCCCTCCCCCTCAAGTTGTCAAGTCCAGGTGTAGTTCTCCCTCCCCCAAGTTGTCAAGCCCAGGTGTAGTTCTCCCCTCATCCCTCAAGTTGTCAAGCCCAGGTGTAGTTCTCCCCTCCCCCTCAAGTTAAGTCCAGGTGTAGTTCTCCTCCCCTCAAGTTGTCAAGCCCAGGTGTAGTTCTCCCTCATCCCTCAAGTTGTCAAGCCCAGGTGTAGTTCTCCTCCCCCCTCAAGTTGTCAAGTCCAGCTATAGTTCTCCCCTCCCCCTCAAGTTAAGTCCAGGTGTAGTTCTCCCTCCCTCTCAAGTTGTCAAGTCCAGGTATAGTTCTCTTCCCCTCCCTCAAGTTGTCAAGTCCAGCTATAGTTCTCTCCTCCCTTCAAGTTGTCAAGTCCAGGTATAGTTCTCTCGTCCCAAGTTGTCAATTCCAGCTATAGTTCTCTCGTCCCCTCAAGTTGTCAATTCCAGCTATAGTTCTTACCCCCTCAAGTTGTCAAGTCCATCTATAGTTCTTCCCCCTCAAGTTGTCAATTCCAGCTATAGTTCTTACCCCCTCAAGTTGTCAATTCCAGCTATAGTTCTTACCCCCTCAAGTTGTCAAGTCCATCTATAGTTCTTCCCCCTCAAGTTGTCAATTCCAGCTATAGTTCTTACCCCCTCAAGTTGTCAATTCCAGCTATAGTTCTTCCCCCTCAAGTTGTCAATTCCAGCTATAGTTCTTACCCCCTCAAGTTGTCAATTCCAGCTATAGTTCTTACCCCCTCAAGTTGTCAAGTCCATCTATAGTTCTTACCCCCTCAAGTTGTCAAATCCAGCTATAGTTCTCTCGTCCCTTCAAGTTGCCAAGTCCAGGTATAGTTCTCCCCTCCCCTCAAGTTGTCAACCCCAGCTATAGTTTAAATCCTATCTACCAACACTAGGGTTATTAAGACTGCACGTGTCTGTGTGTCAGTGTGTCAACCTTGACACATCTACAACAACCGGAATGCAACCCAGTTGAGTTCTAGTTCTGTCCTAATGGTGTTGACACACAGCTCCTGAGCCCTTCTGTAGGTTTTAAGCTACAGAAGTTAGACTTCTTGAGTGCGTTGAGTTCCATCTCCTGGGTCCTTTGAAGGTGTTGGTATCCAGCTTCCGGACCTCTTGGCAGGGGTGAGGCTATACATACGCCAAGTGAGTTCATTAGCTGTATTAGAAACTTATGCCGCACTCTGCACTGTTCCTTTTGTATAAGCTGAGGTAGAAGAGGCTGTGCTTATAGGGAACCAGGGATGCTTTTCTAACATCACCCACTGACCGTAATACGTCTAGCCCTCTCTCTCTCTCTCTCTCTGTTTCTCTCTCTCCCTCTCTCTCTCACTCATCCATTATTCTCTGCTATGCTGCTTCACTCGTTTATTATCATTTTCTTCTTTATCGCATCATCGATTTTATCGCGTACCCAACCGTTCTCTTTTTCCATCTCTTCCTCCTCCTCCTCCTCCATCCTTCTACTTCTCCTTCTCTTCCTCCTCCTCTTCCTCTTGTATCAGTAATCACTCTAATTCGTTAATCTCCTTTAAGTCTTCCTGCATCATCACTTCTCCTTTTCCTATATTCTTACATGTTATAATCCTCACTTTTCTTTTTATGTTTTGATTAGCATAAAGATAAGTGAGTCGTGGGTGTGAGTCGTGGGTGTGAGTCGTGGGTGTGAGTCGTGGGTGTGAGTCGTGGGTGTGAGTCGTGTGGTGGAGTCTGGTGTGAGTCTGGGTGTGAGTCGTGGGGGTGAGTCGTGGGTGTGAGTCGTGGGTGTGAGTCGTGGGTGTGAGTCATGGGTGTGTTATGGGTGGGAGTCATGGATGTGAGTCATGGGTGTGAGTCATGGGTGTGAGTCATGGGTGTGAGTCATGGGTGAGTCATGGGTGTGAGTCATGGGTGAGTCGTGAGTCTGGGTGTGAGTCAGGGTGTGAGTCGGGTGAGTCATGGGTTGGTCATGGTGTGTTATGGGTGGGAGTCATGGATGTGAGTCATGGGTGTGAGTCATGGGTGTGAGTCATGGGTGTGAGTCATGGGTGTGAGTCATGGGTGTGAGTCAAGGGTGTGAGTCATGGGTGTGAGTCATGGGTGTGAGTCATGGGTGTGAGTCAAGGGTGTGGATGCGAAGGGTGCTGGATGCTGGTGCTGGATGCTGTGTATGGTGCTGGATGCTGGGGTGCTGGATGCTGGGGTGCTGGATGCTGGGGTGCTGGATGCTGGGTGCTGGATGCTGGGGTGCTGGATGCTGGAGGTGCTGGATGCTGGGGTGCTGGATGCTGGGGTGCTGGATGCTGGGTGCTGGATGCTGGGGTGCTGGATGCTGGGGTGCTGGATGCTGGGGTGCTGGATGCTGGGGTGCTGGATGCTGGGGTGCTGGATGCTGGGGTGCTGGATGCTGGGGTGCTGGATGCTGGGGTGCTGGATGCTGAGGTGCTGGATGCTGGGGTGCTGGATGCTGGGGTGCTGGATGCTGGGTGCTGGATGCTGGGGTGCTGGATGCTGGGTGCTGGATGCTGGGGTGCTGGATGCTGGGGTGCTGGATGCTGGGGTGCTGGATGCTGGGGTGCTGGATGCTGGGGTGCTGGATGCTGGGGTGCTGGATGCTGGGGTGCTGGATGCTGGGGTGCTGGATGCTGGGGTGCTGGATGCTGGGGTGCTGGATGCTGGGGTGCTGGATGCTGGGGTGCTGGATGCTGGGGTGCTGGATGCTGGGGTGCTGGATGCTGGGGTGCTGGATGCTGGGGTGCTGGATGCTGGGGTGCTGGATGCTGGGGTGCTGGATGCTGGGGTGCTGGATGCTGGGGTGCTGGATGCTGGGGTGCTGGATGCTGGGGCTGATGCTGAGGTGCTGGATGCTGGGGTGCTGAGGTGCTGGATGCTGGGGTGCTGGATGCTGGGTGCTGGATGCTGGGGGCTGGATGCTGGGGTGCTGGATGCTGGGGTGCTGGATGCTGGGTGCTGGATGCTGGAGTGCTGGTGGTGCGGGTGCTGGATGCTGGGGTGCTGGATGCTGGGGTGCTGGATGCTGGGGTGCTGGATGGGTGCTGGATGCTGGGTGCTGGATGCTGGGTCTGGATGCTGGGGTGCTGGATGCTGGGGTGCTGGATGCTGGGGTGCTGGATGCTGGGGTGCTGGATGCTGGGGTGCTGGATGCTGGGTGCTGGATGCTGGGGTGCTGGATGCTGGGGTGCTGGATGCTGGGGCTGGTGCTGGATGCTGGGGTGCTGGATGCTGGGGTGCTGGATGCTGGGGTGCTGGATGCTGGGGTGCTGGGATGCTGGGGTGCTGGATGCTGGGGTGCTGGATGCTGGGGTGCTGGATGCTGGGGTGTGGATGCTGGGGTGCTGGATGCTGGGGTGCTGGATGCTGGGGTGCTGGATGCTGGGGTGCTGGATGCTGGGGTGCTGGATGCTGGGGGGTGCTGGATGCTGGGGTGCTGGATGCTGGGGTGCTGGATGCTGGGGTGCTGGATGCTGGGGTGCTGGATGCTGGGGTGCTGGATGCTGGGGTGCTGGATGCTGGGGTGCTGGATGCTGGGGTGCTGGATGCTGGGTGCTGGATGCTGGGGTGCTGATGCTGGGGTGCTGGATGCTGGGGTGCTGGATGCTGGGGTGCTGGATGCTGGGGTGCTGGATGCTGGGGTGCTGGATGCTGGGGTGCTGGATGCTGGATGCTGGGGTGCTGGATGCTGGCTGGATGCTGGGGTGCTGGATGCTGGGGTGCTGGATGCTGGGGTGCTGGATGCTGGGGTGCTGGATGCTGGGGTGCTGGATGCTGGGGTGCTGGATGCTGGGGTGCTGGGTGCTGGATGCTGGGGTGCTGGATGCTGGGGTGCTGGATGCTGGGGTGCTGGACGTGCTGGATGCTGGGGTGCTGGATGCTGGGGTGCTGGATGCTGGGGTGCTGGATGCTGGGGTGCTGGATGCTGGGGTGCTGGATGCTGAGGTGCTGGTGCTGGGGTGCTGGATGCTGGGGTGCTGGATGCTGGGTGCTGGATGCTGGTGCTGGATGCTGGGGTGCTGGATGCTGGGGTGCTGGATGCTGGGGTGCTGGATGCTGGGGTGCTGGATGCTGGGGTGCTGGATGCTGGGGTGCTGGATGCTGGGGTGCTGATGCTGGTGCTGATGCTGGGGTGCTGGATGCTGGGGTGCTGGATGCTGGGGTGCTGGATGCTGGGGTGCTGGATGCTGGGGTGCTGGATGCTGGGGTGCTGGATGCTGGGGTGCTGGATGCTGGGGTGCTGGATGCTGGGGTGCTGGATGCTGGGGTGCTGGATGCTGGGGTGCTGGATGCTGGGGTGTGGACATTTAGAGAGGATGGAGCAAAATTAGATGACTAAGAGTTTTTAAACGTGGGATGGAACGAAAGCGTGTTGGTTGTCTCGATTCCTTCGAATTGTTGGAGAGTTTGAGTACCAGGAGCTTGAGCATGCAGCAGGCTTCTGTGAGCCTATTGGATCGGAGTGGAGACAAAGCGTTTTATGACTTGACGTGCTGTTGGAGTGTGAGAAGCGTAACGTTTATGAAGGGAGTCGGGAGCTGGAGCCCTGGAGGTGTGAAGCATCAAAGTGTAGGAAGACACTGAATTAAAGAGTCTGTGTTATATTAAGACAAATTTAAGGGTCAGATGTACATCATGTAAAGGAAGGGGATGGGGGGGGAGACCAGTAAACGTTATCTAACGAGTAAGTGGAACACCAGGTAGGGTAATATGTGAGGTAAACAAGGTCTGATGGTCCAGATTTGACAAATTCTTCTCAAGTGCAACTCATTATCATTCACATATTTGTCTAGCTGGTCTTAAGTTAATTAGCTACAACAAGCATAATGAGCCATGCTAGGCAGGTCTTCTAACCTAACCTACAAATGATGGTCCAGCAGTCGTGGTGTTACAATACTACTTTGTTCTTGTGGTTGTACAGGTGTACGATCGATCAGGTCGTATTATTAAGTCTGGAGCTGCGATGTATTTCTTCAAGGCAAATTTTAATAGCCCGTCAGGAATCCATTTTCTCTTTCGTAGAGTTGAGATTGTTTTGTCTCAGTAAGAGAAGCTTCACAAACACAACACAGAACACAAATTGATCATCTTTTTCCACAGTGACGTACAACAGAAAAAACAACCACTTAATCAACAAAATCTTCCTCAATAAAATAGACAATTGTTTCTAAAAAAAACATAAATAAAAACTGATGAGAAACCAGGAGAATACCTTGCAAAGACTATGTGTAACCTTGTGTATATAGGGAAGACTGGACGTCACCTGTCAGTAAAACTTGTGCAACACAAAATGTCATTGAAATACAGGTAAAGAGAGCTCTGCCTTGTTCCAGCACCTCATTAATCACCAAAATAGAATAAACTAGGAAAAAGTTGAAAGTTTACACATTATGGAAGACTCGCATATGGAAAAAAACAATTGACGTTGTCCAAATTCGGACGAAACTCAATTTCAGTACTTCGAAAGGGAAATAAATTCCTGGCGTGATTGCAAAATTTGCGTTGAATACATCCCAGCTGAAGACTTTAAATTTCATTGACTTGGTCACACGTCGGTACAAGGGATATCTACACCCCTTGGTGGTATGGTACAAGGGATATCTACACCCCTTGGTGGTATGGTACAAGGGATATCTGCACCCCTTGGTGGTATGGTACAAGGGATATCTACACCCCTTGGTGGTATGGTACAAGGGATATCTGCACCCCTTGGGGGTATGGTACAAGGGATATCTACACCCCTTGGTGGTATGGTACAAGGGATATCTGCACCCCTTGGGGGTATGGTACAAGGGATATCTACACCCCTTGGGGGTATGGTACAAGGGATATTTGCACACCTTGGGAGCATGAAAAAAAGTAATGGTGGAGTTCAAATTCATTCCTGCTCCATGCAAGAAACAGAGACAAGTTATCAGCCTTCTCCAAAACTTCCAATTTGGGTAAATCGCTTTTACAATGGAAATTTTGCTAATTTTCCCTCACTTGATGAGGCCGCTCTTGAGATAAAGAAACGGTCCTTCGTGGCTGAAGATAAACATTATTTACCAGAACAGATACAGTGTTTCCCAGGATGAAGTATGCATATATGATGCTCTCCAAGGTTATTTTCACCAGGGTGATACTACCGTGACTCACACCAGGGTGATACTACCGTGACTCACACCAGGGTGATACTACCGTGACTCACACCAGGGTGATACTACCGTGACTCACACCAGGGTGATACTACCGTGACTCACACCAGGGTGATACTACCGTGACTCACATCAGGGTGATACTACCGTGACTCACACCAGGGTGATACTACCGTGACTCACGGACAGAATCCATGGATGATAGCCATCTAATGGAGGACGATCTTGTTAAACTGAGGGTTAATGAAGGAATATAAGTTGTGCACAACTTCCAGTGTGCACAACTTCCAGTGGGCACAACTTCCAGTGTGCACAACTTCCAGTGTGCACAACTTCCAGTGGGCACAACTTGTAGTGTGCACAACTTGTAGTGTGCACAACTTGTAGTGTGCACAACTTGTAGTGTGCACAACTTCCAGTGTGCACAACTTGCAGTGTGCACAACTTGCAGTGTGCACAACTTGCAGTGTGCACAACTTCCAGTGTGCACAACTCAAAACGTTCCCTCAGTAACCAGATAAAACATTGGGGATCCTCGTGCCATTTGTCGCCAGTTATTTGAGTGAGAAACCTTTTTCTTGGGCCCTTGTGTACATAACACCAACTCTCTTGATGCAAGTGAGGACAAACGTGCGGTTCTTCCTAAAATAACCTTAGTTCAGTATCTACAATAATAAACGTTTATATTAAATGAGCCGCTAAATAAGACCAATGTATTTTTTTCTGCTTATAAATCAATTTGTAATTCATAACTGTGTCAGTTATCAACCTCACATTTATATTTGCTTTTGCTGTAACAATAAAGAGATTTTAGGAAAGGAAATTAAACTTTTAATAAGTTATTGATCGCAGAAGCAAGAAATGTTTGAAATGAGTCGATACAGGAGCTTAAAAAGTCACGAACTGCTGAGTTAGACGAATATAAGAGTTATGAAGAAGGACCTATCAAGTATATTCTCACATTACACAACCTGGCGTCCAGCAACTCTACTCCTTGGAACGATCTTAGTGGCTACAACTCCCTCAATATACACGTGACCCTCAGAGTTGATCCTCTGTAAGCTAAGACTCTTTCACTCTCCTCCCCTGCTGGAGACCTGAGACGGACACACACAGGAGCTAACATCTCCTTCCCTGCACTCTACTAACATCTCCTTCCCTGCACTCTACTAATATCTCCTTCCCTGCACTCTACTAATATCTCCCTCCCTGCACTCTGCTAACATCTCCCTCCCTGCACTCTGCTAACATCTCCTTCCCTGCACTCTGCTAACATCTCCTTCCCTGCACTCTGCTAACATCTCCTTCCCTGCACTCTACTAATATCTCCTTCCCTGCACTCTGCTAACATCTCCCTCCCTGCACTCTGCTAATATCTCCTTCCCTGCACTCTGCTAACATCTCCTTCCCTGCACTCTACTAATATCTCCTTCCCTGCACTCTACTAACATCTCCTTCCCTGCACTCTACTAACATCTCCTTCCCTGCACTTCTCACTAACATCTCCTTCCTGCACTCTGCTAACATCTCCTTCCCTGCACTTCTGCTAACATCTCCTTCCCTGCACTCTACAAATATCTCCTTCCCTGCACTCTCTAACATCTCCTCCCTGCACTCTGCTAACATCTCCTTCCCTGCACTCTACTAAATCTCCTTCCCTGCACTCTGCTAACATCTCCTTCCCTGCACTCTGCTAACATCTCCTTCCCTGCACTCTACTAATATTCCTTCCCTGCACTCTGCTAACATCTCCTCCCTGCACTCTGACTAACATCTCCTTCCCTGCACTCTACTAACATTCCTTCCCTGCACTCTGCTAACATCTCCTTCCTGCACTCTACTAACATCTCCTTCCTGCACTCTACTAACATCTCCTTCCTGCACTCTGCTAACATCTCCTTTCCCCTGCACTCTACTAACATCTCCTTCCCTGCACTCTACTAACATCTCCTTCCCTGCACTCTGCTAACATCTCCTTCCTGCACTCTGCTAACATCTCCTCCCTGCACTCTGCTAACATCTCTTCCTGCACTCTGCTAGCATCTCTTCCTGCACTCTGCTAACATCTCCTTCCCTGCACTCTGCTAACATCTCTCCTGCACTCTGCTAACATCTCTCCCTGCACTCTGCTAACATCTCCTTCCTGCACTCTACTAACATCTCTTCCTGCACTTACTAACATCTCCTTCCCTGCACTCTGCTAACATCTCCTTCCTGCACTCTGCTAACATCTCCTCCCTGCACTCTGCTAACATCTCCCTCCCTGCACTTTGCTAACATCTCCTTCCTGCACTCTACTAACATCTCCTTCCTGCACTCTACTAACATCTCTTCCCTGCACTCTGCTAACATCTCCTTCCTGCACTCTGCTAACATCTCCTCCCTGCACTCTGCTAACATCTCCTCCCTGCACTCTCTAACATCTCCTTCCCTGCACTCTGCTAACATCTCCTTCCCTGCACTCTCTAGATTCCCTCCTGCACTCTGCTAACATCTTCCTCTGCACTCTACTAACATCTTTCCTGCACTCTGCTAACATCTCTTCCCTGCACTCTGCTAGCATCTCCTTCCCTGCACTTCTACAAATCTCCTTCCTGCACTCTGCTAGCATCTCCTTCCCTGCACTCTGCTAACATCTCCTTCCCTGCACTCTTCTAACATCTCCTTCCCTGCACTCTACTAACATCTCCTTCCTGCACTCTGCTAAATCTCCTTCCCTGCACTCTCTAGCATCTCCTTCCCTGCACTCTGCTAACATCTCCTTCCCTGCACTCTGCTAACATCTCCTTCCCTGCACTCTTCTAACATCTCCTTCCCTGCACTCTGCTAACATCTCCTTCCCTGCACTCTTCTAACATCTCTTCCCTGCACTCTGCTAACATCCTCCCTGCACTCTGCTAACATCTCCTTCCTGCACTCTGCTAGCATCTCTTCCCTGCACTCTGCTAACATCTCCTTCCCTGCACTCTGCTAGCACTCTTCCCTGCACTCTGCTAACATCTCCTTCCTGCACTCTGCTAACATCCCCTTCCCTGCACTTCTAACATCTCCTTCCCTGCACTCTGCTAACATCTCCTTCCCTGCACTCTTCTAACATCTTCTTCTCCTGCACTCTGCTAACATCTCTCCCTGCACTCTGCTAACATCTCCTTCCCTGCACTCTCTAACATCTCCTTCCCTGCACTCTCAGCATCTCCTCCCTGCACTCTGCTAACATCTCACTCCTGCACTCTACTAACATCTCCTTCCTGCACTCTGCTAACCCCCCCCCCCCCCCCCCCCCCCCCCCCCCCCCCCCCCCCCCCCCCCCCCCCCCCCCCCCCCCCCCCCCCCCCCCCCCCCCCCCCCCCCCCCCCCCCCCCCCCCCCCCCCCCCCCCCCCCTTCCCTGCACTCTACTAATATCTCCTTCCCTGCACTCTCTAAATCTCCTTCCTGCACTCTGCTAACATCTCCTCCCTGCACTCTACTAACATCTCCTTCCCTGCACTCTGCTAACATCTCCTTCCCTGCACTCTACTAACATCTCCTTCCCTGCACTCTACTAATATCTCCTTCCCTGCACTCTGCTAACATCTCCATCCCTGCACTCTGCTAACATCTCCTTCCCTGCACTCTACTAATATCTCCTTCCCTGCACTCTACTAATATCTCCTCCTGCACTCTACTAACATCCCCTTCCCTGCACTCTACTAACATCTCTTCCTGCACTCTCTAACATCTCCCTCCCTGCACTCTACTAACATCTCCTTCCCTGCACTCTACTAACATCTCCTTCCCTGCACTCTACTAACATCTCCTTCCCTGCACTCTGCTAGCATCTCCTTCCCTGCACTCTACTAACATCTCCTTCCCTGCACTCTGCTAACATCTCCCTCCCTGCACTCTGCTAACATCTCCTTCCCTACACTCTACTAACATCTCCCTCTCTGCACTCTACTAACATCTCCCTCCCTGCACTCTGCTAACATCTCCCTCCCTGCACTCTGCTAACATCTCCTTCCCTGCACTCTACTAACATCTCCTTCCCTGCACTCTGCTAACATCTCCTTCCCTGCACTCTACTAACATCTCCTTCCCTGCACTCTACTAACATCTCCTTCCCTGCACTCTGCTAACATCTCCTTCCCTGCACTCTACTAACATCTCCTTCCCTGCACTCTACTAACATCTCCTTCCCTGCACTCTGCTAACATCTCCTTCCCTGCACTCTGCTAACATCTCCTCCCTGCACTCTGCTAACATCTCCTTCCCTGCACTCTGCTAGCATCTCCTTCCCTGCACTCTGCTAACATCTCCTTCCCTGCACTCTGCTAACATCTCCTCCCTGCACTCTGCTAACATCTCCTCCCTGCACTCTGCTAACATCTCCTTCCTGCACTCTTCTAACATCTCCTTCCCTGCACTCTACTAACATCTCCTTCCCTGCACTCTGCTAACATCTCCTTCCCTGCACTCTGCAAAGCATCTCCTTCCCTGCACTCTCTAACATCTCTTCCCTGCACTCTGCTAACATCTCCTTCCCTGCACTCTTCTAACATCTCCTTCCCTGCACTCTGCTAACATCTCCTTCCCTGCACTCTTCTAACATCTCTTCCCTGCACTCTGCTAACATCTCCCTCCCTGCACTCTGCTAACATCTCCTTCCCTGCACTCTGCTAGCATCTCCTTCCCTGCACTCTGCTAACATCTCCTTCCCTGCACTCTGCTAGCATCTCCTTCCCTGCACTCTGCTAACATCTCCTTCCCTGCACTCTGCTAACATCTCCTTCCCTGCACTCTTCTAACATCTCCTTCCCTGCACTCTGCTAACATCTCCTTCCCTGCACTCTTCTAACATCTTCTTCCCTGCACTCTGCTAACATCTCCCTCCCTGCACTCTGCTAACATCTCCTTCCCTGCACTCTGCTAACATCTCCTTCCCTGCACTCTGCTAGCATCTCCCTCCCTGCACTCTGCTAACATCTCATTCCCTGCACTCTACTAACATCTCCTTCCCTGCACTCTGCTAACATCTCCTTCCCTGCACTCTGCTAACATCTCATTCCCTGCACTCTACTAACATCTCCTTCCCTGCACTCTGCTAACATCTTCTTCCCTGCACTCTGCTAACATCTTCTTCCCTGCACTCTGCTAACATCTCCTTCCCTGCACTCTGCTAACATCTCCTTCCCTGCACTCTGCTAGCATCTCCTCCCTGCACTCTGCTAACATCTCATTCCCTGCACTCTGCTAACATCTCCTTCCCTGCACTCTGCTAACATCTCCTTCCCTGCACTCTGCTAACATCTCCTTCCCTGCACCCTTCTAACATCTTCTTCCCTGCACTCTGCTAACATCTCCTTCCCTGCACTCTGCTAACATCTTCTTCCCTGCACTCTGCTAACATCTCCCTCCCCGCACTCTGCTAACATCTCCCTCCCTGCACTCTGCTAACATCTCCCTCCCTGCACTCTGCTAACATCTCCCTCCCTGCACTCTGCTAACATCTTCCATACACTCTGCTAACATCTTTCCTGCACTCTGCTAGCATCTCCCTCCCTGCACTCTGCTAACATCTTCCATACACTCTGCTAACATCTTCCCTGCACTCTGCTAGCATCTCCCTCCCTGCACTCTGCTAACATCTTCCCTGCACTCTGCTATCATCTTCCCTACACTCTGCTAACATCTCCCCTGCACTCTGCTAACATCTCCCCTGCACTCTGCTAACATATCCCCTGCACTCTTGACAGAGCTCAGGCAGTTCCTACTCCCAGTCTCGCTAATCCTCACTTCAGGAAAATTGACCTCGAGATATTCTTGGAGAGATATTGTTCCCAGCGGGAGGAGAGAGATGCTTCTTTGATGCTTGCTGTCTGTAACTAACTGAAGCAACGCTGCTAGTAACTAACTGAAGCAACGCTGCTAGTAACTAATTGAAGTAACGCCGCTAGTAACTAACTGAAGCAACGCTGCTAGTAACTAATTGAAGTAACGCCGCTAGTAACTAACTGAAGCAACGCTGCTAGTAACTAACTGAAGCAACGCTGCTAGTAACTAATTGAAGTAACGCTGCTAGTAACTAACTGAAGCAACGCTGCTAGTAACTAACTGAAGTAACGCCGCTAGTAACTAACTGAAGCAACGCTGCTAGTAACTACTGAAGTAATGCTGCTAGATCAATTGAAGCAAGCTGCTAGTAACTAATGAAGCAACGCTGCTAGTAATAATTGAAGTAAGCGTAGTAATACTGAAGAACGCTAGTAACTCATGAAGTAACGCTGCTAGTAACTAATTGAAGTAACGCTGCTAGTAACTAACTGAAGCAATGCTGCTAGTAAGTAACTGAAGTAACGCCGCTAGTAACTAACTGAAGCAACGCTGCTAGTAACTAACTGAAGCAGCGCTGCTAGTAACTTCTAGTTAGGCTGTCTAAAAATGATAATATGGTGGAGGTTTCAGTTTTGCTGGTAAGTAAAGAAAATAGCCAAGGAAGATAGCGTTCAACTTAACCACTGACCACTGAACTAACTACCCACCCAGTTTAACCACTGAACTAACTACCCACCAGTTTAACCACTGAACTAACTACCCCCAGTTTAACCACTGAACTAACTACCCACCCAGTTTAACCACTGAACTAACTACCCACCCAGTTTAACCACTGAACTAACTACCCACCCAGTTTAACCACTGAACTAACTACCCACCCAGTTTAACCACTGAACTAACTACCCACCCAGTTTAACCACTGAACTAACTACCCACCCAGTTTAACCACTGAACTAACTACCTCACCCAGTTTAACCACTGAACTAACTACCCACCCAGTTTAACCACTGAACTAACTACCCACCCAGTTTAACCACTGAACTAACTACCCACCCAGTTTAACCACTGAACTAACTACCCACCCAGTTTAACCACTGAACTAACTACCCACCCAGTTTAACCACTGAACTAACTACCCACCCAGTTTAACCACTGAACTAACTACCCACCCAGTTTAACCACTGAACTAATCTACCCACCAGTTTAACCACTGAACTAACTACCACCCAGTTTAACCACTGAACTAACTACCCACCCAGTTTAACCACTGAACTAACTACCCACCCAGTTTAACAACTGAACACTGAACTAACTACCCACCCAGTTTATCCACTGACCACTGAACTAACTACCCACCCAGTTTAACCACTGACCACTGAACTAACTACCCACCCAGTTTAACCACTGAACTAACTACCCACCCAGTTTAACCACTGAACTAACTACCCACCCAGTTTAACCACTGAACTAACTACCTACCCAGTTTAACCACTGAACTAACTACCCACCCAGTTTAACCACTGAACTAACTACCCACCCAGTTTAACCACTGAACTAACTACCCACCCAGTTTAACCACTGAACTAACTACCCACCCAGTTTAACCACTGAATTAACTACCCACCCAGTTTAACCACTGAACTAACTACCCACCCAGTTTAACTACTGACCACTGAACTAACTACCCACCCAGTTTAACCACTGAACTAACTACCCACCCAGTTTAACCACTGAACTAACTACCCACCCAGTTTAACCACTGAACTAACTACCCACCCAGTTTAACCAATGACCACTGAACTAACTATCCACCCAGTTTAACCACTGAACTAACTACCCACCCAGTTTAACCACTGAACTAACTACCCACCCAGTTTAACCACTGAACTAACTACCCACCCAGTTTAACAACTGAACACTGAACTAACTACCAACCCAGTTTATCCACTGACCACTGAACTAACTACCCACCCAGTTTAACCACTGACCACTGAACTAACTACCCACCCAGTTTAACAACTGAACTAACTACCCACCCAGTTTAACCACTGAACTAACTACCCACCCAGTTTAACAACTGAATTAACTACCCACCCAGTTTAACCACTGAACTAACTACCCACCCAGTTTAACCACTGAACTAACTACCCACCCAGTTTAAATACTGAACTAACTACCCACCCAGTTTAACCACTGAACTAACTACCTACCCAGTTTAACCACTGAACTAACTACCCACCCAGTTTAACCACTGAACTAACTACCCACCCAGTTTAACCACTGAACTAACTACCCACCCAGTTTAACCACTGAACTAACTACCCACCCAGTTTAACCACTGAACTAACTACCCACCCAGTTTAACCACTGAACTAACTACCCACAAAGTTTAACCACTGAACTAACTACCCACCCAGTTTAACCACTCCACCAAGCAACGCTCACAATATCGTCCCACTAACAGAGGGAGTCAGTGTGGACGGTCTGAATGAGAGGCCAGATCCAACCGCCTCTTGTAGAGGTTCTCAAAAAAAAAAAAAAAATAGCAGCATTCAGGTCGTTGTCAGTCAGTGACTTGAACCCTGACGCTTCGTCTGCCACGCTGATAGATTATTCTATCAGCGGATCGTAAACACCGCTGCTGCGTAATCAATCGGGGGCCACAGCAGGGCGTCAACCCGGTCCATCAATCATAGTGGAGCATTATTGGACGCTCCGAGCCTACACTTGACATTGATGACTCTCTCTCTCTCTCTCTCTCTCTCTCTCTCTCTGCTCTTTCTCTGCTTTCTCTCTGTGCTGTTCTTAATCCAAGCGGCAGCGGAGTAACTGGGATGAAAGAATGAGAAAAGTAGGGAGTTAGAAGGGATAAAAAGAGAGTAGAAAGTAGAGGGGCAAGAGAAGAGGAGGAAGAGGAGAATAGAGGGGAGAAGGAGATGGAGAGGAGAGTGAGGAGAGGGAGAGAGAGAGAGAGAGAGAGAGAGAGAGAGAGAGAGAGACCATAAACATGAAAATAACCATGGAGGGGAAACCCATGAAAGATTATATCTGGCTTGTACAAGAGTTGTTGGCAGCCTCCTTCCTTCCTTCCCTCTCTCCCTTCTTCGCGCCTCTCATCCTTCCCTCATTACGTACCTACTCTCCTTCCTTTATGTTTTCTCTCCCTCCCTTCTGCGGAAACTGTCTTCTTTCTCTCCCTCTCACTCCTTTCCCTATCTCCCTCTTCTCCCCTTTCCCTGTCGTCCTCTCTCCTTCCTTACTCTCTCCCACCTACAACTTCCTTACTCTCTCCCACCTACAACTTCCTTACTCTCTCCCACCTACAACTTCCTTACTCTCCCACCTACAACTTCCTTACTCTCTCCCACCTACAACTTCCTTACTCTCCCACCTACAACTTCCCTTACTCTCCCACCTACAACTTCCTTACTCTTCCACCTACAACTTCCTTACTCTCCCACCTACAACTTCCTTACTCTCCCACCTACAACTTCCTTACTCTCCCACCTACAACTTCCTTACTCTCCCACCTACAACTTCCTTACTCTCCCACCTACAACTTCCTTACTCTCCCACCTACAACTTCCTTACTCTCCCACCTACAACTTCCTTACTCTCCCACCTACAACTTCCTTACTCTCCCACCTACAGCTTCCTTACTCTCCCACCTACAGCTTCCTTACTCTCCCACCTACAGCTTCCTGCTCCTACTCTTCTTAATGAAAGAAGGAAACTCTGTTTGCTTTTATTTCTATGTTTAATAATGTTATTGTAAGGCAAATTGTATAAGAGTGATAGAATAAAAAGATAAAGAGAGAGAGAGAGAGAGAGAGAGAGAGAGAGAGAGAGAGAGAGAGAGAGGTAATCAGATCAGTTTCACTCCTGTCGTCAATGGTAAATTTCTTTCACTCGTTCTTTGTGACCGTCAATATGGCCGCAGTATTGGTCGCCCCGTAGCTGATTTGCTGTCAAACGTCTCCACTGTGTCAGCAGTCAGCGGTTGAATTAAAATCTGCTGTGTAGTACTGGACATCGTTGGTGCCTTCGACCGAGTATGGCTCCAGGGACTCTTGGCAAAACTACAAACACTAGGAGCCTCAGGCTCTACACTATGTCTCCTCAGCGATAACCTTCAGGTAGATCTCTAAGAGCAGTTCTCAATGGGACAGCGTCAGCAAGACACACTATTGGTGCAAGTGTTCCACAGGGAAGTGTGCTGGGACCATTGTTACGGTCTGTCTACTTTGATGAGTTTACTCACCTTATCCCAGAATCCCATGCTTATGCAGATGACTGCATTCTGACATTTACTTCACCAAGAGAGAGGAACAGCCAGCTGCTCAGGTACATCAGTCACAGCTTACAGCTGTATCAACCCGGGGAAAACCATGGCAACTTACACTTGCTTCTGAGAAAACACAAATGATCATATTTTCTAGACATCATGACAGTAACACATGAGAAGTGGTGAGAATGAATAAAAGAATGTTTGAACCAGGGGATGAGGTGGACATTCTAGGGGTGAAAATTGACACCAAAATGCCTGTAGGGAATCAAGTGGTAAATCTTGCAATCAAGGCAGCCAAGATGCTAACAGGACTGAAGTGTATCTCGCACTTGCTCGAGAGCTAAGGCTGCAAAACTCTGTTGGAGTATGCACAACTTTTTTGGACTGCCTCCTCCACTCCACCCCCCACCTTTCCGGTTTCCTCTTCCCTGGGTGACAGATAGATAAACCTCTGCAAAGTAGCCACGATTCTGCACCAGCAGCAAGACACTCCACCCCCCCACCTTTCCGTTTCATCTATAGCTTCTGGACACAATACTATACCGAGCAAGACTCATCTTTTTATTATTTGGAACTTTCGCCTATCTAGATCCGCCATTTCAGCAGAGCCTTCAACACCGGAGAGATTTGGGTGGTCTTAATCTTATGTACAAGGTCAATATAGTCGAGGTAGCACTCTTGGCTCCACTTCTCAGAGAGCGAGAAGACAGCTTCTACACCACAAGACGGACAGCTGTATGCTTCAGGTTTCCTACCCTAGTAGTATGTACACAGGAAAACACTAATTAAAGAATGTTAAATGAAAATGGGCTAAAAGTTTTAATTAAAATATATTATACAAGCAAATAATAAATTTACTCTCACAACAGTTAAATAAATTCTATGAATAATAGCATACTAATTTACTCTTAAAATAACATTATGCAACACTAAATAACATTATGGTAAAATCTTATCTGTAAAGTTTGAATAACATGTGAAGATAATAGTCAAGTGCTGAGAGGAGAGTGAGAGGAGGTTGACTGAGTGGCTGAGGTTGAGTGGCTGAGGTTGAGTGGCTGAGGTTGAGTTGCTGAGGTTGAGTGGCTGAGGTTGAGTGGCTGAGGTTGAGTGGCTGAGGTTGAGTGGCTGAGGTTGAGTGGCTGAGGTTGAGTGGCTGAGGTTGAGTGGCTGAGGTTGAGTGGCTGAGGTTGAGTGGCTGGGGTTGAATGGCTGAGGTTGAGTAGCTGAGGTTGAGTGGCTGAGGTTGAGTGGCTGAGGTTGAGTGGCTGGGGTTGAGTAGCTGAGGTTGAGTGGCTGAGGTTGAGTGGCTGGGGTTGAGTGGCTGAGGTTGAGTGGCTGAGGTTGAGTGGCTGAGGTTGAGTGGCTGAGGTTGAGTGGCTGGGGTTGAATGGCTGAGGTTGAGTGGCTGAGGTTGAGTGGCTGAGGTTGAGTGGCTGAGGTTGAGTGGGTGGGGTTGAGTGGCTGGGGTTGACAGAGTGGCTGGGGTTGATGAGTGGCTGGGGTTGACTGAGTGGCTGGGGTTGACTGAGTGGCTGGGGTTGACTGAGTGGCTGGGGTTGATGAGTGGCTGGGGTTGATGAGTGGCTGGGGTTGAGTGGCTGGGGTTGACTGAGTGGCTGGGGTTGACTGAGTGGCTGGGGTTGACTGATTGGCTGGGGTTGATGAGTGGCTGGGGTTGATGAGTGGCTGGGGTTGACTGAGTGGCTGGGGTTGACTGAGTGGCTGGGGTTGACTGAGTGGCTGGGGTTGACTGATTGGCTGGGGTTGATGAGTGACTGGGGTTGATGAGTGGCTGGGGTTGACTGAGTGGCTGGGGTTGACTTAGTGGCTGGGGTTGACTGAGTGGCTGGGGTTGATGAGTGGCTGGGGTTGATGAATGGCTGAGGTTGAGTGGCTGGGGTTGACTGAGTGGCTGGGGTTGACTGAGTGGCTGGGGTTGACTGATTGGCTGGGGTTGATGAGTGGCTGGGGTTGATGAGTGGCTGGGGTTGACTGAGTGGCTGGGGTTGACTGAGTGGCTGGGGTTGACTGAGTGGCTGGGGTTGACTGATTGGCTGGGGTTGATGAGTGGCTGGGGTTGATGAGTGGCTGGGGTTGACTGAGTGGCTGGGGTTGAGAGTATCGAGCACTCTCGCCAGATGGAATCTTTACATTACGTCACCATTAAATAACACAAAGATCATACGTGGTCAGAAATCGCTAAAGCTTCTTTAATACAACACGTTTATTTATAAAAGAAAAAAGTCAGTGTAACATAGATTGTTATGGGAGGAAACAGTCGCTGGCAAACAACTTCTTGACGCCCTACACGCACTCTTAATTCCGTAATAAGCGATATTAGCCACAAAAGAACGCAAACAAGTTACCCTGGAGAAGGTTGCGCTATACTGTATAACGCAGTATACCACAGTATACTAGCGTAAACCTCAATATCAACCGTTCTCCAGAACATCACCGCGTCTGCTATTATTCATTCCATGAATGACTCGCTTCTGGAACACGTTCGGACAGCACACAAACATGAATGACTCGCGTCTGGAACAGGTTTGACAGCACACAAACATGAATGACTCGCGTCTGGAACAGGTTTGGACAGCACACAAACATGAATGACTCGCGTCTGGAACAGGTTTGGACAGCACACAAACATGAATGACTCGCGTCTGGACACTTGGTCAGATATCAATGGAATCAAATTCAATCGATCAACTGACTGATATTAATAAGAATAAATATTGACAGAGATAATGAGAGGGAAGGCTGATACAGGCGCTGAGGTAGGTAACAGTTCCTAGCTTGTAAACAGCGTCGAAACTCTCACCTCACTCTTTTAAAATCTAGAGTTAAGACACACACACACACACACACACACACACACACACACACACACACTCAAACCAGGATCTGTGACTCGACACTACAACCACATATAGGTGAGTGCTCAGATTCCCACACACAGTGTCTCTTTTTCCTCTCTCTCTCTCTCTCTCTCTCTCTCTCTCTCTCTCTGTGTCTATCTGTCTGTCTCTCTCACTCTCAGAGAATCACTGGCCAGGGGGCAGACGTTGTCAGAAAGTAATTAAGCCAAAGTTGGCACCCAGTCATTAAGTTAGTAATTACCTAACTAGCTACAGTGACCAGCTATTATGTTGGTTATTAGTCCCTGGGATGTTACTAGCAGACTTACATGTGTGTGTGTGTGTGTGTGTGTGTGTGTGTGTGTGTGTGTGTGTGTGTGTGTGTGTGTGTGTGTGTGTGTGTGTGTGTGTGTGTGTGTGTGTGTGTGTGTACAAAAAAGAGACACAGACAGACACACTGACTGACAGACACACAGACACCGACACACACAGAGACAGACACACAGACACAGACACACACACTGACTGACAGACACACAGAGACACACTGACAGACACAGAACAAGTAATTAAAGCTCAATATGTAGTTAGAGTGGAGTGGAACCTCGACCAAAATGACATGTAGTAATTCTCGGATTGAATATACCAACCACTTAAGGCTCAAGATATAATTAAAACTAATTGGAAAATCGACCCTCCAGCATCAGGACAAACGCTCCGCTCCCACCACTCAGGTGAGAGTCACTATGACTCAACAACACACTGGATATGGAGGGGATTTTCGACCCTACTACAGGAGAGTCCAAGTTGGGTGCAAAGGGTGTTAAACAACCGTTAGGGGGCGCCTCCCCCAGGCTTCATTTGTTTGTATTCCCTCCTCCATCTCTTAACTCCATCCCTCCTCCATCTCTTAACTCCATCCCTCCTCCATTTCTTAACTCCATCCCTACTCCATCTCTTAACTCCATCCCTCCTCCATCTCTTAACTCCATCCCTCCTCCATTTCTTAACTCCATCCCTACTCCATCTCTTAACTCCATCCCTACTCCATTTCTTAACTCCATCCCTACTCCATCTCTTAACTCCATCCCTACTCCATCTCTTAACTCCATCCCTTCTCCATCTCTTAACTCCCTACCTCCTCCATCTCTTAACTCCATCCCTACTCCATTTCTAAACTCCATCCCTTCTCCATCTCTTAACTCCATCCCTCCTCCATCTCTTAACTTCATCCCTCCTCCATCTCTTAATTCCATCCCTCCTCCATCTCTAAACTCCATAAATCCTCCATCTTTTAACTCCATCCCTCCTCCATCTCTTAACTCCATTCCTCCTCCATCTCTTAACTCCATCCCTCCTCCATCTCTTAATTCCATCCCTCCTCCATCTCTTAACTCCATCCCTCCTCCATATCTTAATTCCATCCCTCCTCCATCTCTTAATTCCATCCCTCCTCCATATCTAAACTCCATAAATCCTCCATCTTTTAACTCCATCCCTCCTCCATCTCTTAACTCCATCCCTCCTCCATATCTTAATTCCATCCCTCCTCCATCTCTTAATTCCATCCCTCCTTCATCTCTTAACTCCATCCCTCCTCCATCTCTTAACGCCATCCCTCCTCCATCTCTTAACTCCATCCCTCCTCCATCTCTTAACTCCATCCCTCCTCCATCTCTTAACTCCATCCCTCCTCCATCTCTTAACTCCATCCCTCCTCCATCTCTTAACTCCATCCCTCCTCCATATCTTAATTCCATCCCTCCTCCATCTCTTAATTCCACCCCTCCTTCATCTCTTAACTCCATCCCTCCTCCATCTCTTAACTCCATCCCTCCTCCATATCTTAATTCCATCCCTCCTCCATCTCTTAACGCCATCCCTCCTCCATCTCTTAACTCCATCCCTCCTCCATCTCTTAACTCCATCCCTCCTCCATATCTTAATTCCATCCCTCCTCCATCTCTTAACGCCATCCCTCCTCCATCTCTTAATTCCATCCCTCCTTCATCTCTTAACTCCATCCCTCCTCCATCTCTTAACTCCATCCCTCCTCCATCTCTTAACTCCATCCCTCCTCCATATCTTAATTCCATCCCTCCTCCATCTCTTAACTCCATCCCTCCTCCATCTCTTAACTCCATCCCTCTTCCATCTCTTAACTCCATCCCTCCTCCATCTCTTAACTCCATCCCTCCTCCATCTCTTAATTCCATCCCTCCTCCATCTCTTAACTCCATCTCTCCTCCATCTCTTAACTCCATCCCTCCTCTACCTCCTCCCTCCCTCCCAGATTAGTGTCATCCACGGGTAGATAGATATCAAACCAGTCGTCGGTGATCCTCTCACATTATTATATTCACTTCCTTCACCTTATTTCCTAAGTCAGTAGGGTGATGGAGTCAGTAGGGTGATGGAGTCAGCAGGGTGATGGAGTCAGTAGGGTGATGGAGTCAGCAGGGTGATGGAGTCAGCAGGGTGATGGAGTCAGTAGGGTGATGGAGTCAGCAGGGTGATGGAGTCAGCAGGGTGATGGAGTCAGCAGGGTGATGGAATCAGTATGGTAATGAAGTCAGCAGGGTGCTGGAGTCAGCAGGGTGATGGAGTGAGCATAGTGATGGCGTCAGCAGGGTGATGGAGTCAGCAGGGTGATGGAATCAGTAGGGTAATGAAGTCAGCAGGGTGATGGAGTCAGCAGGGTGATGGAGTGAGCATAGTGATGGCGTCAGCAGGGTGATGGAGTCAGCAGGGTGATGGAGTCAGCAGGGTGATGGAATCAGTAGGGTAATGAAGTCAGCAGGGTGATGGAGTCAGCAGGGTGATGGAGTGAGCATAGTGATGGCGTCAGCAGGGTGATGGAGTCAGCAGGGTAATGGAGTCAGCAGGGTGATGGAGTCAGCAGGGTGATGGAGTGAGCATAGTGATGGCGTCAGCAGGGAAGGAGAATATAAGAATAATGTTAATAATATTAATTATAATAAGAGTATTAATAACATAATAATAATAACAATATTAATAATATTATTATTATTAAAATCCTAATATTAATACTAATAATAATAATTATTATTATTATAATATTAATAGTAATGATGATGATAATAATAATAATAATAATAACTTCTTTCCTGACAAACAAAACCCTTCAAGACAATTTCTTACTCAGAGAAGAAATATGAAGTGTCTGGTGCGTTTCACCCGAACGGTCTTAGATAATTGAGGTCTTTCCCTCATCAGAAATTTTCATCCATCAGTAGTTCCTTCACTAATTCATTTATCTTCGTTACTTCTTCCTCTTCCTCCTCTTCTCCTGCTCTTCCTTCCTTTAGGCATATTTCAAAGCCTTAGAAGTTAACTGTGTGTGTGTGTGTGTGTGTGTGTGTTGTGAGTGTGTGTGTGTGTGTGTGTGTGTGTGTGTGAGTGTGTGTGTGTGTGAGTAATTACTAATTGGAAGATGCTTCCATCTTTGTTTGAACTCTGTCTCTGGTCTTCCCTTTCTTCTTTCTAATTTTCATGACTTTTGACTTTTTGTGAGGTTGAACCCGAGTAGCCACTTCTTGGGTCACGCTTGTCCAAGTAAGCATGTAGGAGTTTGTCTCTTTTCTCCTGCATTAACGATCTTGTTGGTGGTTGTAGCTCGTCTGCAGACAGTGGCGTTCAGTGTGTTTCTTGGTCGCTCTTATGCGTGTATCAGAAACAGTGTCCATCACACTACTGGTCCTTAAAGTGTCACAGTCGTTACTTTTCCTCGGATTCCTCAAAAATTGCTCCTCTTGATCTTGCCCAGGTTCTTCAAAAACCTCACTCGTTCCTTATGTCTAGCCTCTTGAAGGACTCCGTTCCCTTCCCAGGTTCTTGAGGGTTCCCACTCGTTGTTCTTGCTCATGTTCATGAAGAACTCCATTTCCGTCTATTGTTCAGTCTGCTGCTCGTCCTCCTGAACAAAACTCGGCTTTATACTTGTAGTCTGCTTAATGTATCCCAGCTGTCTGTTCTTGCTGGGTGTATTGCTGTAGTCTGCTTGGTGTATCCCAGCTGTCTGTTCTTGCTGGGTGTGTTGTTGTAGTCTGCTTGGTGTATCCCAGCTGTCTGTTCTTGCTGGGTGTATTGTTGTAGTCTGCTTGGTGTATCCCAGCTGTCTGTTCTTGCTGGGTGTATTGCTGTAGTCTGCTTGGTGTATCCCAGCTGTCTGTTCTTGCTGGGTGTGTTGTTGTAGTCTGCTTGGTGTATCCCAGCTGTCTGTTCTTGCTGGGTGTATTGTTGTAGTCTGCTTGGTGTATCCCAGCTGTCTGTTTTGCTGGGTGTTTGTGTAGTCTGCTTGGTGTATCCCAGCTGTCTGTTCTTGCTGGGTGTATTGTTGTAGTCTGCTTGGTGTATCCCAGCTGTCTGTTCTTGCTGGGTGTATTGCTGTAGTCTGCTTGGTGTATCCCAGCTGTCTGTTCTTGCTGGGTGTATTGTTGTAGTCTGCTTGGTGTATCCCAGCTGTCTGTTCTTGCTGGGTGTATTGCTGTAGTCTGCTTGGTGTATCCCAGCTGTCTGTTCTTGCTGGGTGTATTGTTGCTAGTCTTCTTGGTGTATCCCAGCTGTCTGTTCTTGCTGGGTGTATTGTTGTAGTCTTCTTGGTGTATCCCAGCTGTCTGTTCTTGCTGGGTGTGTTGTTGTAGTCTGCTTGGTGTATCCCAGCTGTCTGTTCTTGCTGGGTGTATTGCTGTAGTCTGCTTGGTGTATCCCAGCTGTCTGTTCTTGCTGGTAAACTTTCCATCTTCTTCAGGTATTATTCCATTTCTTAATATTATTGCATGTTATTTATGTTTAAATATATTTTTATATAGGCTAATTCTAAGCTAACCAAATCCAACCTTATCCTAACCTACACAACGTAAATACCAGAAATAGGCATTAAAATAAACTTAGGAAATCCACATTGGAATTAGGAGGATACAAAAACATGTTATATTTTCACACTCTCACTCTTTGGTTTCCATTCTTCAGTAATCATTGAGTAAGTGTAGTGTTGTTCCTGGTATGGATGAGTCTGACGAGGGGCACAAAGCCAGTGGCTTTCCTAGCCTCAAAACCTGGAGTCTGGCTTGACCTATCTATCTCGCTTGATCTCCCTGACTCTCGTAGAATTAAAGTGGGTTCGTTAGGCAGAATTTACCATCGCTAAATCCACCTTAATTTTCCGTAATGAAGACCGTTTTTTCCAGGTGTTCTTCCGGGCACTTTCTTATTGGCCTCTTCATCACTCTGTAGATTATGTACGCTAATGAAACCAGCCCAGAAGTTAATGTTTTTTGGCATCTGCCTCGGTGTTTGTAAGTTGGTGCCCCTAGTGTGCTGTCTCACAACACACTACTTGTTGTCGGCTCTTTCTGCGTTTTTACCGATCGTTACTCCATATTTAATAACTTGTTCATGGCTCACACAAGACCTTATTACAGTATAGTGATACCACAGTCTTCAGTGTATTTAGATTTTTATAAAGAATATTGTTAGTAGCTTGCATAGGGCTTCAACGCCATCTTTCAGTGCCCATTAAGGTACCTCAGCCAGAAGTGAACCTACGTTCTCGGTAGATAATTGTTAGTGGCTGGTGGAGGTCGTCAGCCTCCTTCAGTGCCCCCTTGTGATGCCACAGTGTTCAGAGTTTTCATGTTTCTCAGTTACTGTAGCACTGGTAACCATCCATGTTTGTATCCAGCTGTGTTTAGGGTGTCCTTTCTTTCCTACACTGTGTGAACCCCTGTGTTGCATCCTGCCCTCCACGGAGAGCCGTTCTGTCCTGGCTTAAAGATGTTTGTATTACAGCTATGAAATTCTAATCTTTTTCTCTCCTCATGTGAAATCTGGCGTCTTCCCTCACACCACCTCCTCCATCTTCAACCACAAAGTCCCCTCCCCAACACACCCTCATCAGAACCACCAGAGGTGTTAACCCACTGCGGACAAAGCATCGCTCCGTTCCCATTCCCAGACACAAATTCCCATTCCAGGACGGTGACACTCGGGCCAGAGAGACTACTATTCCAAGACAGAGGCAGTTGAACCAGAAATTCCCATTCCAAGACGAACGGCTGAGGGACCGGGAATTCCCATTCCAAGACGACAGAAAATGTTTTAAAGACCTTGACGGATATCGAGGTGCCCTTGTGACCCATCCAAGTACCAGTCCAGGTATGATTGTCACCTATTCTGGCACCATGGCGACCTATCCAGAATCCACTGTCACTAGTCTAGGTGCCAATGTGACCTATCCAGGTACAATTATGAACTATCCAGGTACTATTGTGACTTATCCAGGAGCTATTGTGTCTTATCAAGGAGCCACTGTGACCTATCCTGGTACCATTGTGACCTATCTAAGTACCATTGCGACTTATCCAGGTGCCATTTGTTAAGTATCCTGGTACCACTGTAACCTATCCAGGCACCATTGTGCTATATCCAGGTACCATATTCTTTTTAACAACCCTGGTGCCATTATTACCCACTTTGGTACCACGGTAACATCCAGTTACCATTGTGACCAATCGAATCTAACCCGACCTAACCTCACATTAAACCGACCCAACCTCACATTAAACAAGGGAAAAAACGTGCAGTAGTTGCAGATTTGCTCGAAACGTCGGGAAACTGACGTAGGGGAAACTGCGTAGAGAGTTTGGGAAACAAACTCTTTAAAAACGGAACACAAATCACACGACCACAATTCACGTCAGGATTTGAC
>WNWK01009071.1:0-10000 GCA_009830355.1 Cherax destructor | reverse complement strand
TTGTTTTGCTCCAAAATCTATTATGACCAGGTCACAGGCCATTATGACCGGGTCACAGGCCATTATGACCGGTTCACAGACCATTCATTACCTGTGTTCGTAATAGCTACTGTAACTACAGTCGTGTAAACCATACCACTGGTGGGGTTCGAGCCCGTGGTCAGAGAGTCTCAAAACTCCAGACCGTCGCGTAAGCGGGTTCGAACCCCACCCGTGGTATGGTTTGTTTGCAATCGTGTCATTACGATTTCGTGAGTCATGTTCAGTCGTGTAATAACAGAAACATTCACACTCACACACTGACCTTTAATATAATACAAGTGGACCCCCAAAAAAATCTTGATTGGCAGTAAAGTTTCACATTTTATGACTCTACATTACTCTCGTTCTGTTGCCTGTGCACCTTAGCTAAGTGGTGCACACTCTACATTACTCTCGTTATGTTGCCTGTGCACCTTAGCTAAGTGGTGCACACTCTACATTACTCTCGTTCTGTTGCCTGTGCACCTTAGCTAAGTGGTGCACTCTCTACATAACTCTCGTTCTGTTGCCTGTGCACCTTAGCTAAGTGGTGCACACTCTACATTACTCTCGTTCTGTTGCCTGTGCACCTTAGCTAAGTGGTGCACACTCTACATAACTCGTTCTGTTGCCTGTGCACCTTAGCTAAGTGGTGCACACTCTACATAACTCGTTCTGTTGCCTGTGCACCTTAGCTAAGTGGTGCACACTCTACATAACTCTCGTTCTGTTGCCTGTGCACCTTAGCTAAGTGGTGCACACTGTTATGTGCGAGACGCACATAACAGTGTGTACATGCACATAACAGTGTGTACATGCACATAACAGTGTGTACATGCACATAACAGTGTGTACATGCACATAACAGTGTGTACATGCACATAACAGTGTGTACATGCACATAACAGTGTGTACATGCACATAACAGTGTACACACCTATGTCTCTTAAAAGAAGAACTAGGGAGGATATGGTCAGAGAAATGTGGTATAAAAAATCAAGAAGTTGAAGAATGAAACTCGTACAACATTTAAAAATCTTTATAGAGGAAACGTTTCGCCAGCCAATGGTTCTTCGCCACTAGCTGGCGAGACGTTGCTCAAGGGTCACAGATATGTCCTAATATGCTAAAGAGAGGCTGTGTCGCTTTACAAAGGAAGGCAAGTACTTCCATTTGGAGATGTGCAAATTGTTAATGTAGTTCAGAGGACGTGTAACATACAAGAGATAAGTGTACAAACAGTACCATATAGTGTACAAGTAGTACCATATAGTGTACAAGCAGTACCATATAGTGTACAAGCAGTACCATATAGTGTACAAGCAGTACCATATAGTGTACAAGCAGTACCATATAGTGTACAAGCAGTACCATATAGTGTACAAGCAGTACCATATAGTGTACAAGCAGACCATATAGTGTACAACAGTATATAGTGTACAAGCAGTACCATATAGTGTACAAGCAGTACCATATAGTGTACAAGCAGTACCATATAGTGTACAAGCAGTACCATATAGTGTACAAGCAGTACCATATAGTGTACAAGCAGTACCATATAGTGTACAAGCAGTACCATATAGTGTACAAACAGTACCATATAGTGTACAAACAGTACCATATAGTGTACAAACAGTACCATATAGTGTACAAACAGTACCATATAGTGTACAAACAGTACCATATAGTGTACAAGCAGTACCATATAGTGTACAAACAGTTCTATATAGTGTACAAACAGTACCATATAGTGTACAAACAGTACCATATAGTGTACAAACAGTACCATATATTGTACAAGTAGTACCATATAGTGTACAAACAGTCATATAGTGTACAAACAGTACCATATAGTGTACAAACAGTACCATATAGTGTACAAGCAGTACCATATAGTGTACAAACAGTACCATATAGTGTACAAGCAGTACCATATAGTGTACAAACAGTACCATATAGTGTACAAGCAGTACCATATAGTGAAACATACCATATAGTGTACAAACAGTACCATATAGTGTACAAACAGTACCATATAGTGTACAAGAGTACCATATAGTGTACAAACAGTACCATATAGTGTACAAACAGTACCATATAGTGTACAAACAGTACCATATAGTGTACAAGCAGTACCATATAGTGTACAAACAGTACCATATAGTGTACAAGCAGTACCATATAGTGTACAAGCAGTACCATATAGTGTACAAGCAGTACCATATAGTGTACAAGCAGTACCATATAGTGTACAAACAGTACCATATAGTGTACAAACAGTACCATATAGTGTACAAGCAGTACCATATAGTGTACAAGCAGTACCATATAGTGTACAAGAGTACCATATAGTGTACAAGCAGTACCATATAGTGTACAAACAGTACCATATAGTGTACAAACAGTACCATATAGTGTACAAACAGTACCATATAGTGTACAAACAGTACCATATAGTGTACAAGCAGTACCATATAGTGTACAAGTAGTACCATATAGTGTACAAACAGTACCATATAGTGTACAAACAGTACCATATAGTGTACAAGCAGTACCATATAGTGTACAAACAGTACCATATAGTGTACAAACAGTACCATATAGTGTACAAACAGTACCATATAGTGTACAAACAGTACCATATAGTGTACAAACAGTACCATATAGTGTATAAACAGTACCATATAGTGTACAAACAGTACCATATAGTGTACAAACAGTACCATATAGTGTACAAGCAGTACCATATAGTGTACAAACAGTACCATATAGTGTACAAACAGTACCATATAGTGTACAAGCAGTACCATATAGTGTACAAACAGTACCATATAGTGTACAACAGTACCATATAGTTACAAAGTACCATATAGTGTACAAGACAGTACCATATAGTGTACAAGCAGTACCATATAGTGTACAAGCAGTACCATATAGTGTACAAGATACATATGTACAAGCAGTACCATATAGTGTACAAGCAGTACCATATAGTGTACAAGCAGTACCGGATACACTAGGCAACTAACTAAACCTACTAAACCAAAACATCACAAATGGTAAAATACTTCATCGTATCTGCAAATTTTCTTGGATTTGAGATTATATAAAACTGGAAAAGTTAGCTATAATACTGAGCTTCTCACAGAAGGAAATGCTATGAAGCATTTACAAATACACGAAAAATGTGTTTTGGATGTTGGAATCAAGATAAAAACTATAATAGTTATAGAATTTATAGAATAAATAGATCATAGGGAGGAATTAAGACCATGTTTAAAATACATTTTATTGCACAGAACTGTTCAATCCATTAAGTGAATTCTTTAAATGGAAAATAGGAATGTGGTAATTATCCTCGTCAGCAAAACCTGAGTCGTTCATGAATCAGACAAGGAAGACAGATGGCCGCCTTGTAAGTCTTGCAAACTCCACAAGAAATACTGTCTTCTTCTGAGATTTCAACCCCACAAATGTGAAATGGAAGATGGTAAATCACTGCGTTGAACCAGAAGCACACTGGCTCAACAGGTACCTACCAGAGTACTAATGAGGCTTTGTGGAAAGTTTGCTTTGAACCAACAAATATCAACCCACTAGAAATACAAATACACTGCATTTTGATCTCCCCTGAACAACGAGGAACTAATCAGAGACATAAGAGTCGCAAATAATATATAGTCTGATCACAACAGCAGAGAAACACAAGCGAGTGTTAATCCAGGGGTGGAAAAACTTCGGTAATCGTGTACAATTGGAGAAACAGCCATGAACTCCCTAAACCCTCACCTCACCAGTGCCTGTTAAAGCTCAACACGGAAACATACAAAGTCTGCTTCAAATATGTACCGTTGAGAAAACCGAAAAGATCAAATATAGAACGAGAGCACAGAGGATTATAAAGAAGAAAAAGGGTTATGTAACTGCTTAGAAACGTGATTATGTCACAACAAAGGAAAGATAATATTAACCAAGAGATTACTGAGATAGATAGATAGGCTTTCTTACAAGACAAGAAGCATAAGGGAACAAGGAGCTGCAAGATATTGCAAGAAACCTCAGGTATTTCTGCACATATGCAAAAATCCAAGTTAAAAACTAAGTGAAGAATTGGACCATTAATCAGAGATGGTTCACACAATAACAATGGAAAAAAAAGAAATGAGCGAAATTTTAAAAGAACAATATGAATTGATGTAGAACAAGAAGGATGGAAAATGCAGATTTTTTCATTACATCTGAAGGTCACACAGATCATATAACTGACATAAACACTAATCCTGTAAAATTTGAAAAAAGAAATAAAAAAAAACACATGCGCACTCCTGCAGTGCCTGAACCAGACTCATGGAACTCCTTATTTATGAACAAGTGCAAAGTAAACCCCAGCACCTTTGTAGGAACCTGGATCTAGGTGACACACCAGACACATTAAAGAGTGCACACATACCTCCTATCAAGGAGGCAGTAGATCGCTAGTCAAAAACTACACACCAGTAGATCGCTAGTCAAAAACCACACACCAGTAGATCGCTAGTCAAAAACCACACACCAGTAGATCGCTAGTCAAAAACCACACACCAGTAGATCGCTAGTCAAAAACCACACACCAGTAGATCGCTAGTCAAAAACCACACACCAGTAGATCGCTAGTCAAAAACCACACACCAGTAGATCGCTAGTCATAAACCACACACCAGTAGGTCGCTACCTTTGATATACCTTTGAAGAGTTTCGAGAGTATCTACTCTATGAGCCCGGTTATGGGCCAGGCTCGTCTGGTGCTTGCCTGGTCAACCAGGCTGTTGCTGCTGGAGGCCCGCTGCCCCACATATCCATCACAGCCTGGTTGATCTGGCACCTGGTGAAGATATTTGTCCAGTTTCCTCTTGAAGGCTTCTACACTGGTTCCAGCCGTGTTTCGGATATCTTCTGGTAAGATGTTGAATAGTCTGGGACCCCGGATGTTAATACAGTGCTCCCGTATTGTCCCCACCGCACCCCTGCTCCTCACTTTGTTTATTTAACACTTTCTCCCATATCTCTCACTCCAGTATGTTGTTATGGCAGTGTGCAGATTTGGGACCAGGCCCTCAAGTACTTTCCATGTATATATTATCATGTATCTCTCTCTCCTCCGCTCCAATGAGTACATGTTCAAGACTTGAAGGCGTTCCCAATAATTTAGATGTTTCAATGGCTCAATGTGAGCCGTAAACGATCTCTGGATTTGTTCCAGCTCTGCTATTTCTCCTGCCCTGAACGGGGCCGTCAGCACTGAGCAGTATTCTAAGTGAGGGAGCACTAGCGATTTGAATAGTGTCACCATCGGCATTATTTCCCTTGTTTTGAAAGTTCTCAATACCCACCCCGTCATCTTCCTGGCTGTTGTGATCTTTGTCTTGTTATGGTCTTTAAACGACAGATCAGCAGACATAATTATTCCCAAGTCCTTTACGTGTTCCTTTCGTTCTATGTGGTGACCCTCTTGCGTTTTGTATATAGTGTTCCTTTTGAGTTCTTCATTCTTTCCATACCTAAGCAGCTGAAACTTATCACCATTGAACGTCATGTTGTTTTCCACTGCCCACTGGAAGACCCTGCTTATGTCCTCCTGTAATTTTTCAGTGTCCTCTACCGTAGTGACTTTCATGCTTATTTTAGTGTCATCTGCAAATGATGATACAAAAGTGTGCTGGGTGTTTTTATCTATGTCTGCTATGAGGATGAGAAACAGCAGAGGTGCTAGGACAGTGCCTTGGGGCACTGAGCTTTTGACCTCGCTGATGCTGGATCTTGCCCTGTTCACTACTACTTTTTGTGTTCTGTGTGTTAGGAACTCAAAATCCATCTGCCTACCTTCCCGTAATGCCTATGGCCCTCATTTTGTGCGCTATCACTCCATGATCGCATTTGTCAAACGCCTTTGCAAAATCTGTGTAAATCACATCTGCGTTTTGGTCGTCCTCCAATGCCTCCGTAATTCTGTCATAATGGTTCAGCAGCTGTGACAGGCATGATCGACCCGCTCTAAAGCCATGCTGGTTCGGGTTATGTTGGTTGTGCTGGTCCATGAACTTTGTAATCTGCCGTCTCATCACTCTTTCAAAGATTTTTATGATGTGAGAAGTGAGGGCTACTGGTCTGTAATTTTTAGCTAGTGCTCTACTACCTCCCTTATGCAAAGGAGCTATGTCTGCACTCTTTAAGGCCTCTGGAATTTCACCTAGATCTAAGCTCTTTCTCATAAACCACACACCAGTAGATCGCTAGTCAAAAACCACACACCAGTAGATCGTTAGTCATAAACCACTCACCAGTAGATCGCTAGTCATAAACCACTCACCAGTAGATCGCTAGTTATAAACCACTCACCAGTAGATCGCTAGTCAAAAACCACACACCAGTAGATCGTTAGTCATAAACCACTCACCAGTAGATCGCTAGTCATAAACCACTCACCAGTAGATCGCTAGTTATAAACCACTCACCAGTAGATCGCTAGTCAAAAACCACACACCAGTAGATCGCTAGTCATAAACCACTCACCAGTAAATCGCTAGTTATAAACCACTCACCAGTAGATCGCTAGTCAAAAACCACACACCAGTAGATCGTTAGTCATAAACCACTCACCAGTAGATCGCTAGTCATAAACCACTCACCAGTAGATCGCTAGTTATAAACCACTCACCAGTAGATCGCTAGTCATAAACCACTCACCAGTAGATCGCTAGTCATAAACCACTCACCAGTAGATCGCTAGTTATAAACCACTCACCAGTAGATCGCTAGTCATAAACCACTCACCAGTAGATCGCTAGTCAAAAACCACACACCAGTAGATCTAGCACTGCATATCATAAAAACCTTTGGAAGGGTGATGAGACGTCAAACTACAAATTTTATTGTAGAATATAACCTGCACAACACACACTAACATGCACTTAGCGGACAGATGAATTCTCGTCATAGCTACTAAACCTTTATGACAGGATTACAAAGGCACTGGAAGAAAACTAAAATACAGATGTGGTATATATGGACATTACAAACACAATTTACACATGTGATCATGAAGTGACAGCAAACAAAATCAGGGTGAAGGGTAGAACGGGGAAGGCAGACAGACGGATGTACAGTTTTGTTACAAACACAAAAATTCCAGCATTAGCAAAGTAAGAAACTCTGTACCCCAAGGCACGGTTCTGGCACCTTTACTGTTTGTACCCCAAGGCACGGTTCTGGCACCTTTACTGTTTCTTATCCTCACAGAAGACATAGATAAAAACACTCGATAGAGTGTCGTATCATGATTAGCGAATGATACCGAAATAAGCAAGAGAAACACCTTGGTAGAAGACATGGAAAAATTGCAAGAAGTTACAAGCAAAGTCTTCCAGTGGGCGTTGGAGAATAACATGGTGTTCACTGATGACAAATTCCAATTTCTTTCAAAGAACAAAATAAAGCAGATGTTAAGAGAGCCAAGAAAGTGATAGGGTAGATAATAAGAACTTTCAGAACACCGGAGTTCCAGTAATGATAATATTCAAATCGCTTGTGTTTTCTCGCTTAGAGCATTACTAAGTTTTGATGGTTCCGTTAATGTCAGAGGTGGAGCACCTATAGGGATCATTTATGGCCCACATAGTCAGTAAAACATGTATATTACTTGAAACGCCTCAAAATCCTAATTATGTACTCTCTGGAGTGAGGAGAGGGATACACAATAATATATATATATATATATATATACTATATAGTACGTGGAAGTTACCTGAGATCTCAAAATGAAATCTGCACACTGCCATAACGATATATTGGGGTGAGAGATATGGGAAAATGTGAATGAGAGAGATATGAGAAAGTGTGAAGCATAATCGCCGTAAGCACAATACGAGAACACTGTATCAACATCCGTGGTCCCACACTAGTTTTTAACATCTTACCACAAGATGTCACACACACTGTCGGAACAAATGCAGAAGTCTTCACGCGGGCCGCCAGCAGCAACAGTCTAGCTGACCAGGCAAGCCTGGCCCAGTGTCAGGGTGCCGAAGTAGGAAAACTCTCGAGACCCATCAAAGGTATATCAAATACTCGAGTCCCGTGAAGAGTGTGCCATCATCCCTTCCCCTCCCTCTTCAACCCTCCCCCTCGCAACACATCCCTTCCCCTCCCTCTTCAACCCTCCCCCTCGCAACACATCCCTTCCCTCCCTCTTCAACCCTCCCCTCTCACAACAGCACTCCGACAATACTGTGCATAAAAGGTACGTTGTGACGAGGAGAAGGAAAGACCAGTTTGTAGGATATTGAGTTTGTAGATGTAGGGAAGATGAGAGAGAGAGAGAGAGAGAGAGAGAGAGAGAGAGAGAGAGAGAGAGAGAGAGAGAGAGAGAGAGAATGGGCAGACACATAAACCAACGCATAGAAATAAAAAAGGGAATAAATTCCTTTGATTCTTGTAATCAACATTGCCTCGCACGAACTTATAAAAAAAAGGAGAAATAGACTAAGAAACAAGCAAACGGAATTCAAACTTTGACAAAAGTATCTCAACAAAATATTACATCAAATTAAAAACAACAAAATAAAACAACTCTGAGTAAATAAAAGGTAACTTCCTTGACAACATTTACATAAATGTGTCGCAGTATCGTACAAATTTGTACGAATTTACCGTAAATAACTTTGACGTTTTTATGTTATGGACCGATGAGAAGGAGGACGGAGAAGACTCGGATAAATCATTGCGATAGAGAACACCCCCAGGATTCTTCGATAAATTTATAGAACATAGCAGAGGAGACATCTGTGTTAGTTTACGCACAGATTAGTGTCGTTTCTCGTGAACAGTGTTAAGTGCGTCAGAGTCGTGAGCCACGTGAGGGTGGCTAAGGGCTCTCTCTGGGGACCTGAGCCTCACAGCCCTGAGCCCCGTGTGGGCGGCTGTGAGGTCACAGTCTGCAGCTCAGCTGCTGGTTCAGTCCCCACACCTACAGTCACCATGTCAGGCCCAGGAGAGCGGCCTAAACGTTTATTGGAATGCGAGGACGAGTCGGAGGACGACGTGGGGCCGATGGGAGCCCCACCAAGGCGGCCAAGGATGCTGTAGAGACTGCTGTATCTGTAGATCTGCCACTAGTTCAGCCGGCAGATGCTATCCAAGAAGACCTGGTCCCCCAGATGGACATGGGGGGCCACCAGGAGGCTGTGGCTCCTCAACAGGCGGGGTTGGGGCCCGACCAGGTACCTGCCCCAGTTGCATCAGCCACCCCAGAGGATGGGGAATGGCTGACTCCTCGTGGAAGACAGACTTCCCGCTCTGCTCGGACAACTGCAACCATGGCCTTCAACAAATTCAAGGTTCCCGATTACGGGTTTGTGAGGTATCTGGAGGGCATCCCCCACCTCCAGCTCCGCTGCGAGTTCACTCTCAGGAACGAGATTTTGGTCGTTCCTCGGGACGAGGACTCATACGAGGTATTAAAAGGACTGGTTGTGACGCATCCCAGCATGGTGGAACTGATTGCTTGGGAGAAGGTGTACAAGTGGGTGCTCTTACACGTCCCTGTGCCCCTTCCATTGGACCCCATTTTGGAACTGCCCAATATTGTCAAGGCAGAGCGACTCACTGCCAAGGTGAACAAGGTGCCCACCCGACAGGTGCTGATACACCACAAAGGCCCACTCCCCACGCACCTGGACCTTGGGGTCTTGGGAAGGTTCAAGACCCGGCCGTACCTGATAGGCCCACTGCAGTGCTTCAACTGTCAGGGATTCAATCATATTGCAGCCACCTGCCAGCGAGGGAAGAGGTGTGGAGTGTGCAGCAAGGCACACGACTCGAAGGACTGCATTGCACTCCTCAAACAACCGACCAGCGAGACCTCTCGGCCGGAGCCCAAGTGTGCCAACTGCTCAAAGAGGCACCATGCCTGGAACCAGAGCTGTCCTGTGATGGTGCAGCACTG
>WNWK01009070.1:52500-79618 GCA_009830355.1 Cherax destructor | reverse complement strand
TGAGGGGTTGGGAATCCTCGCCATTGATTTTGGGTTCCGGGGACGCCATCACAGGAGTCCTGTGAATGAGGGAGAGGTCTCTCCCCCCTTCCCCTCTAACTCCTCCTCTCTCTCTCACCCCTCCCCAGTTGACAGCTCTGTATTGACCTGATAGAGGGCGAAACATCTTCGAAACGTAAGTTACTGCTCTAGAGAGAAATGTACTGAGGTGGGCCAAACAAGGTAATGTTTACGTCATGGTCTTGCGTCATGGTTTTGCGTCATGGTCTTGGATGTGTGACTATTTTGCGTTAGGAGGCTTCCTTCTCAAGGACGCACTAGTGGATCCCGTCCCCTACAAGGTCTTCCAGACCTTCCATCTCACCTTCCACAGTAATTAAGACTCCATTCTCATGGTTCAGCTTCATATCGTTCCAGACCATGAAGCTGACTCTTCTCCAGGCTGAGGGACTGACCACCTTGTTCCAGACCATGGAGCTGGACTCTTCTCCAGGCTGAGGGACTGACCACCTTGTTCCAGACCATGGAGCTGGAGCTCTTCTCCAGCGACTAGGTGAGGGACTGACCACCTTGTTCCAGACCATGGAGCTGAACTCTTCTCCATTCTGAGGGACTGACCACCTTGTTCCAGACCATGAAGCTGAACTCTTCTCCAGGCTGAGGGACTGATCCACCTTGTTCCAGGACATGAGCTGACTCTTCTTCAGGCTGAGGGACTGACCACCTTGTTCCAGGACATGGAGCTGAACTCTTCTCCAGGCTGAGGGACTGACCACCTTGTTCCAGGACATGGAGCTGAACTCTTCTCAGGCTGAGGGACTGACCACCTTGTTCCAGGACATGGAGCTGGAACTCTTCTTCAGGCTGAGGGACTGACCACCTTGTTCCAGGACATGGAGCTGAACTCTTCTCAGGCTGAGGGACTGACCACCTTGTTCCAGACCATGGAGCTGGACTCTTCTCCAGGCTGAGGGACTGACCACCTTGTTCCAGGACATGGAGCTGAACTCTTCTTCAGGCTGAGGGACTGACCACCTTGTTCCAGGACATGGAGCTGAACTCTTCTTCAGGCTGAGGGACTGACCACCTTGTTCCAGGACATGGAGCTGAACTCTTCTCCAGGCTGAGGGACTGACCACCTCATATCTCCAAGACTGATGGAATGGTTAGATCATCTTCATTTCAGTACTACACCTACTGCTTCTATATTCGACTGAAGAAGCCTACTGTGTAGGCTTCTTCAGATTCCCAGAGAGATTCTGGCAGACAGACAACAGACTGACTGATGTTGTAGTGGCCAGGCTTAGTCTTGGTTACAAGTACTTCTGACAGTCTGACAGACACACAGACTGACTGATGTTGTAGTGGCCAGGCTTAGTCTTGGTTACAAGTACTTCTGACAGTCTGACAGACACACAGATGATAGTCACACCAAGAAGAAAGTATGTGGCCAGTCCTATGGCCACTATCTTGAACACTATGTGCTTAATTGTCCACTTATTGAGGAATATAGAGATAAAGAGTATGATAACCTATGTGATATGTCAAGATATCTTATTAATGAAAATAAGATACAAGATATATTAAGAAAAATTCCTAAATTTGCTTCTCATGAATGAGTCGCCTTTATTAAAGTGAAGACAAATGCATTATTATAGATTTATTGACTGTTTCGCCCACACAGTGAGCTTTATAAAGTCACAAACAGATCTGCCTGAGGAAAGAGTACGTGAGGGATATTATATAGTGAGGATAGTGACGTGGAGGGACTGGTGGGGAATGTTGAAGTCGATTACCGAGAAGAAGATGGATTTGTGCAGGCCCTGCACGGGATGGGCCGGTGTTTATGTTATGTAGGTTGACCACGAAGAAGGTTCCTGGCGAGGGGTTCAGCTGCGTTGTAAAGGCCGTCGTTCTGGTTGATATTGTTAGATATATAGATGATTGATGATTGAAAGAGTCTGCGACACAGAGTGTCTTCAGAGCGTTTCTGAAGTTGTTTAAGTGAATTTCGAAGTCACGGTGTAAGACACACACGTTCCTAAAGTCGTCCGTTCTACTGTCGTATTGGTGTTCTGAAAGAGGTGTTTGGAGGTCCCTGGATGTCTCGCCCACGTATGATTGGTTGCAGTCGTTTGAAGGGATTATACACGGCGTCTACAGTCTCATTAGAGACTACTGACACCGAGCATATTGCATCTTCAACTCACCCAGACATGATACCACCTAGAGGAGATACACAGTCTCCAAACTAACTCCCTTATTAAACATTCAACATCTTTTTCCAATGTTGTACATGTGTGGTATCAACAACATGAAGAATTAAACATATGTCCAACATCTTCCAATCCACAATAACAAAGACATCCTGAAAGTTGAGCGACTCCGAGCAAAGAAAGATGGCAAGGTACCTACGAGGCAAGTCTTGATTCAACACGATCTCTTCCAGCTTAACTGTGTCTAGGTTGCTGGAGAAATTACCAGGTTAGGACTTACAACCTAGAACCTTTGAGGTGCTTGAGGTGCCATAGGTACAAGGATCTCAGTGCCCGATGTCAGTTTAAAGAAGTATGCGGCGTCTGTAGCGGGTCTCACCCGACAAGGACTGTGTGGATCGTTTTTGGAACTGCGTCAAGAAGCATCATACCTGGAACTTGCACTGACTCAAGAGGCTCCGACGTGTCTAGGCAGAATGGAAAACGCCATCTGTCCAGCTTCCAGCATCAAGGAACCCTCACCAACGAGCGGCACCCTCGTCCACAGGAGGCTACAGTATCAAGGAACCCAGGGCTACTTCCCTAGCCCTGATACACTCAGAGGAAAACAAACAGATATTCAGAACTATGGATGATGGACAAGAATCCATGGCCCTGATCACCCACAAACATCACATGAATTAGATCTACATCTCCTCTACAAATGAAGACGTCGTAGCTATCAACCTCTGAGTCTCAGAGACATCTAATTCGACATCCTCAGACGGGTCACCTAATGATGACGGGTCTTAATCCTAAGACTTAGGATTAAGACCCGCGTCAGGACGCAGCTCCTGACCAAATGACATATCACATAGATTATCATACTATCTATATCTATATCCCCCAGTAACCTGGAGAGCGAAACGTTGCCAACAAAAGCTCGCATTATCCATATTGAAAATTGTATAAAATTCCTACAACTTGATGATTATGACATGTGCAACAGTTGGGAGTCTGTACTGTTGAAACGTTTCGCCCAGACAGTGGGCTTCTTCAGTCAAATTTAGAGGCAGTAGATGTGTAGTTAAATGACGATGTTGATGTAATCAGTCCACTAGATACTATTGTTCCAAGCTTATATTCCATTTGTGTCCGACAGTAAATAATAATAATAATAATAATAATAATAATAATAATAATAATAATAATAATAATCAATAACAATAACAATTAATAATAATAATAATAATAATAATAATAATAATAATAACAATAATAATAATAATAATAATAATAATAATAATAATAATAATATACTAACATTAATACCGAGCTGAGTACGTCTGGTAAAGCTCCTTCCTGGAGAATTATTATAATTTATGTAAATAAATGGCCAAGGGGGATGTATATTTATTTCAATTTGTACGATGATTGTGATGAGTTGAGTTGGTGTAGTGGTTGATGAGTTGAGTTGGTGTAGTGGTTGATGAGTTGAGTTGGTGTAGTAGTTGATGAGTTGAGTTGTGTATGGTATGAGTTGAGTTGGTGTATGGTTGATGAGTTGAGTTGGTGTAGTGGTTGATGAGTTGAGTTGGTGTAGTGGTTGATGAGTGAGTTGTATAGAGGTTGATGTGTAGTGGTTGATAGTTATGGTGAGTTTGATGAGTTGAGTTGGTGTAGTGGTTGATGAGTTGAGTTGGTGTAGTGGTTGATGAGTTGAGTTGGTGTAGTGGTTGATGAGTTGAGTTGGTGTAGTGGTTGATGAGTTGAGTTGGTGTAGTGGTTGATGAGTTGAGTTGGTGTAGTGGTTGATGAGTACTTTAGAAACGTTCAATGCAACCTGGCTGTTGTTAGGAGTAGGTGAAGAATTGATGTGAATGGCTCCTATCTTGCAGTGTTTGATGCAAGGGGGGCGCCGATCAGTGAAGGCTTGCTGTCTGTATGTACAGTCCTAGCCAAGAAACTCTCGACTACAAATTAGGTATTATGCTCTTGGGAAATATCTAATTATGATGCCTCTTTTGGGCTTAGAATCTTGACTGCAATAGAAGTGTGTGAGGTGGGTTTTGTTTGTGGACTTCCTCTAACCTTGAGACCCTAGAGTGTTATTGCTTTGTGAATAAGGACATCTAGAGAAGGTAGCTTGTCATCGGAATCTTTAAGTTTAAACTGGAAATTAGAGACATGTGCAACATTTGGGTATCTTTATTGTAGACGTTTCGCCCACCAGTGACTTTATCAAATCCAAAAACATAATTGGAAGACAGTAGAGCTATGTAGGAAAGATGAGGTAATGAGACCCTCAGTCTTGGAGTTGGTTTGAAGACCACCGTAGTCTTGAAGACTCTGGAGCACAGGTAATGTTGTTGTTGTTGAGGATTGGCCAGTATAATCGCCCCGTCTGGGCCTTTTCCAAGAGGTGGCCCGGCCTTGGCTTCCTGTCGTGGGAGTGTCTCAGACCAATGTCTGTCATGGAAGGAGGCACAAGTACCTCCTCGTCGTCCGGGACCAGCTGTCCCCCGGCCCAGCCTCAATCCCCGTCTCCACGGGGCTCGGAGGGAGAAGCTAGGCACCTTGGGCTGCCACAAACCCCGCCCACACTGGGCTCGAAGGGTGTGGCAGATGATGTCAGGAGGAGCAAAGACAGCAAGCACTATTGGATCATTTTGGAGCCACACCCCAGCTTTGGGCCGAAGCCCGAGTGCTGGGGAAGCTGAAGAAGGCCTCTTGTTGTGAGTGTTGCTGCTGCTACTACTAATCTTGTCCGTTGTTCTCCCCAGCACAGTCAAGAAGGCTGGCGCTTATATACTAGCATCAGGTGGGTAGTTGGGATTCCCCAGTGGAAGTAGGTCATACCCGAGAGACGGGTTAGTGGTGATAAAGCCACTGGTGGGCGAAACGTCTACAATAAAGATACCCAAATGTTGCACATGTGTCTAAGTTCCACCAGGAAAGATGTGTTGTGTACACACCCTTCTGTATGTATATACACCAGACATCCAAGTATATATAGCCTGTCTGGAGGTGTATATAGCCTGTCTGGAGGTGTATATAGCCTGTCTGGAGGTGTATATAGCCTGTCTGGAGGTGTATATAGCCTGTCTGGAGGTGTATATAGCCTATCTGGAGGTGTATATAGCCTGTCTGGAGGTGTATATAGCCTGTCTGGAGGTGTATATAGCCTGTCTGGAGGTGTATATAGCCTTCTGGAGGTGTATATAGCCTGTCTGGAGGTGTATATAGCCTGTCTGGAGGTGTATATATCCTGTCTGGAGGTGTATATAGCCTTCTGGAGATGTATATAGCCTGTCTAGAGGTGTATATAGCCTGTCTGGAGGTGTATATAGCCTTCTGGAGATGTATATAGCCTGTCTAGAGGTGTATATAGCCTGTCTGGAGGTGTATATAGCCTGTCTGGAGGTGTATATAACCTGTCTGGAGGTGTATATAGCCTGTCTGGAGGTGTATATAACCTGTCTGGAGGTGTATATAGCCTGTCTGGAGGTGTATATAGGCTGTCTGGAGGTGTATATAGCCTTCTGGAGGTGTATATAGCCTGTCTTGAGGTGTATATAGCCTGTCTTGAGGTGTATATAGCCTGTCTTGAGGTGTATATACCCTTTATGGAGGTGTATATAGCTTGTCTGGAGGTGTATATAACCTTTCTGGAAGTGTATATAGCCTGTCTGGAGGTGTATATAGCCTGTCTGGAGATGTATATAGCCTTCTGGAGGTGTATATAACCTGTCTCGAGGTGTATTTAGCCTGTCTTGACGTGTATATACACTCAGAGACAATTATCAGTGTATATACAGTGAAAGACGCCCTTCTTGGAGCATATACACACTTCCAGGTATACATAGCCTGTCTACAAGTGTATATACCCTTAGGGGTATAGATCTAGGCGACAAGGTGTGAAAAATGGCTGCGGTATTGATGGTGGGAGCGGCCATCACCGTCTTGAAGGGCGGCCACTGAAGGAATGTTTACCACCGGGCCAGGAGGGTCCCCGGCAGTCCCCGTCCTCCACGTTGATTGGTCCACCGCCGCATTCCTCCACCTCGCCCGCGCCGCTGATTGGTCCGCCGGGCCGCATTCCGGCACACTCCTTGGACCAATGGCGCGCGGGGGGCGGAGCCTCCCTCAAGGAGGGGTCAAGATGTGTTAATTATTATCATGGGGAAAATCTGTCCAAATTTCGTTTTGAAATAAAAAATAAATCGGAATTTTGTATATTTAAAAAAATAATTTAAAAATCGTTATTTAGATTTTTTAAAATTTAAAAACCGTTACTTTCATTTTTTTTTAAATACTGAAACCGTTATTTTGATTTTTTTTCAAATATTAAAACAGTTTCTTTATTTTTTCAAATACTGAAACCGTTATTTTCAGAAGCCTGTATTTTCAAGTTCTTGAAACCGTTACTTCCAGTTATTTTGAAACCACTGAATCCATTAGTTATCAATAATTATAACAATAATTCACATTATATCCTCATTGAGGTATAACACAATAAGTGTCAGGGGACCAAGAATATTCAACAACCTCGCAGTGTATATAAAGAGATCCCAGACAGCCTGATCATCCAGGCTGTGGTTTCTTGGTTAGATTGCTTTGGTCAGCAGTAACAGCCTGATTGATTAGGAAAGGATCCATGCCATGGGAGGTATCTTTCTCGCCTGAGGTCCAGGGAGTACAAGTCAAGCAACTTCAGGCATTCCCAGTAACTGAGGTGCTTGACTGTGCTTATACCAGCAGTGAAATTTCACTGTAGAATGGATAACCTCAAGTTCACTGTATATTCTCCTGCAGTGAAACTTCACTGTATATTCTCCTGCAGTGAAAGTTCACTGTATATTCTCCTGCAGTGAAAGTTCATTGCATATTCTCCTGAAGTGAAAGTTCACTGCATATTCTCCAGCAGTGAAAGTTCACTGTATATTCTCCTGCAGTGAAAGTTCACTGTATATTCTCCTGCAGTGAAAGTTCACTGTATATTCTCCAGAAGTGAAAGTTCACTGTATATTCTCCTGCAGTGAAAGTTCACTGTATATTCTCCTGCAGTGAAAGTTCACTGTATATTCTCCAGCAGTGAAAGTTGACTGTATATTCTCCAGCAGTGAAAGTTCACTGTATATTCTCCAGGTTTACAATTTCACTAGCCTTGTCAGTTGGTCTCAGTGTACAGCAATATTCCAGCCTAGAGAGAACAAGTGACTTAAAAGAGAATCATCATGTCTTGGCATCCCTTGTTTTGAAGTTTGTAGTTATCCATCCCTTGTTTTCAAGTTTCTAGTTATCCATCCCTTGTTTTGAAGGTTCTAGTTATCCATCCCTTGTTTTGAAGGTTCTAGTTGTCCATCCCTTGTTTTGAAGGTTTTTAGTTATCCATCCCTTGTTTTGAAGGTTCTTGTTATCCATCCCTTGTTTTGAAGATTCTAGTTATCCATCCCTTGTTTTGAAGGTTCTAGTTATCCATCCCTTGTTTTGAAGGTTCTAGTTATCCATTCCTTGTTTTGAAGGTTCTAGTTATCCATTCCTTGTTTTGAAGGTTTAAGTTATCCATCCCTTGTTTTGAAGGTTCTTATTGTCCATCCCTTGTTTTGAAGGTTCTAGTTATCCATCCCTTGTTTTGAAGGTTCTTGTTGTCCATCCCTTATTTTGAAGGTTCTTGTTATCCATCCCTTGTTTTGAAGGTTCTAGTTATCCATCCCTTGTTTTGAAGGTTCTAGTTATCCATCTCTTGTTTTGAAGGTTTTGGTTGTCCATCCCTTGTTTTGCAGGTTCTAGTTATCCATCCCTTGTTTTGAAGAGTCTAGTTATCCATACCTTGTTTTGAAGGTTATAGTTACCTATTCCTTGTTTTGAAGGTTCTAGTTATTCATCCCTTGTTTTGAAGGTTCTAGCTATCCATCTCTTGTTTTGAAGGTTCTAGCTATCCATACCTTGTTTTGAAGGTTCTAGTTATACATCCCTTGTTTTGAAGGTTCTAGCTATCCATATCTTGTTTTGAAGGTTCTAGCAATCCATCCCTTGTTTTCAAGGTTCTAGTTATCCATCCTTTGTTTTCAAGGTTCTAGTTATCCATCCCTTGTCTGGTTAGTACCATCATTTGCTGGTTCTAGACAAATTTAATCCAGTCTTAATGGCTCTTCTCTGTAAGACTGTCTGATCTAGTTCTAGAATAACATTCTTGTATAATAGTCTTGGATCAAGAGCACAAATGAGCAATACAGCGTCTGGAACAACAGACGAATAATCGGCATGGTGGCGAAACCTCGCACAATGTTTTGCTCTGACTTGGAGTATTTACTAGTCACACACCAACCCCACGGAGGTAAGGGTGTGTACTGGAGGCAGTGTGTGTACTGGAGGCAGAGTGTGTAGTGGAGGCAGTGTGAGTACTGGAGGCAGTGTGTGTAGTGGAGGCAGTGTGTGTACTGGAGGTAGTGTGTGTACTGGAGGCAGTGTGTGTACTGGAGGCAGTGAGTGTAGTGGAGGCAGTGTGTGTACTGGAGGCAGTGTGTGTACTGGAGGCAGTGTGTGTAGTGGAGGCAGTGTGTGTACTTGAGGCAGTGTGTGTACTGGAGGCAGTGAGTGTAGTGGAGGCAGTGTGTGTACTGGAGGCAGTGTGTGTACTGGAGGCAGTGTGTGTACTGGAGGCAGTGAGTGTAGTGGAGGCAGTGTGTGTACTTGAGGCAGTGTGTGTACTGGAGTCAGTGTGTTTACTGGAGGCAGTGTGTGTACTGGAGGCAGTGTGTGTAGTGGAGGAAGTGTGTGTAGTGGAAGCAGTGTGTACTGGAGGCAGTGTGTATAATGGATGCAGTGTGTGTACTGGAGGCAGTGTGTGTAGTGGAGGCAGTGTGTGTACTGTAGGCAATGTGTGTAGTGCAGGCAGTGTGTGTAGTGGAGGCAGTGTGCGTACTGGACGCAGTGTATGTAGTGGAGGCAGTATGTGTACTGGAGGCCGTGTGTGTAGTGTCGGCAATGTGTGTAGTGCAGGCAGTGTGTACTGGAGGCAGTGTGTGTACTGGAGGCAGTGTGTGTACTGGAGGCAGTGTGTGTGTACTGGAGGCAGTGTGTGTAGTGGAGGCAGTGTGTGTACTGGAGGCAATGTGTTTAGTGCAGGCAGTGTGTGTACTGGAGACAGTGTGTGTAGTGGAGGCAGTGTGTGTACTTGAGGCAGTGTGTATAATGGAGGCAGTATGTGTACTGGAGGCAGTGTGTGTACTGGTGACAGTGTATGTAGTGGAGGCAGTATGTGTACTGGTGGCAGTGTGTGTACTGGTGGCAGTGTATGTAGTGGAGGCAGTATGTGTACTGGTGGCAGTGTATGTATTGGAGGCAGTATGTGTACTGGAAGCAGTGTGTGTACTGGAGGCAGTGTGTTTACTGGAGGCAGTGTGTGTACTGGACGCAGTGTATGTAGTGGAGTCAGTATGTGTACTGGTGGCAGTGTGTGTACTGGTGGCAGTGTATGTGTTGGAGGCAGTATGTGTAATGGAGGCATTGTGTGTACTGGAGGCAGTGTGTGTACTGGAGGAACTGTGTGTACTTGGCGCAGTGTATGTAGTGGAGGCAGTATGTGTACTGGTGGCAGTGTGTGTACTGGTGGCAGTGTATGTAGTGAAGGCAGTATGTGTACTGGAGGCAGTGTGTGTACTGGAGGCAGTGTGTGTACTGGAGGCAGTGTGTACTGGTCGCAGTGTATGTAGTGGAGGCAGTGTGTGTACTGGTGGCAGTGTGTGTACTGGTGGCAGTGTGTGTACTGGAGGCAGTGTGTGTACTGGTGGCAGTATATGTAGTGGAGGCAGTATGTGTACTGAAGGCAATGTGTGTAGTGCAGGCAGTGTGTGTACTGGAGGCAGTGTGTGTACTGGAGGCAGTGTGTGTACTGGAGGCAGTGTGTGTACTGGTGGCAGTATATGTAGTGGAGGCAGTATGTGTACTGAAGGCAATGTGTGTAGTGCAGGCAGTGTGTGTACTGGTTGCAGTGTGTGTACTGGAGGCAGTGTGTGTACTGGAGGCAGTGTGTGTACTGGTGGCAGTATATGTAGTGGAGGCAGTATGTGTACTGAAGGCAATGTGTGTAGTGCAGGCAGTGTGTGTACTGGTTGCAGTGTGTGTACTGGAGGCAGTGTGTGTACTGGTGGCAGTATATGTAGTATAGGCAGTGTGTGTACTGAAGGCAGTGTGTGTACTGGAGGCAGTGTGTGTACTGGAGGCAGTGTGTGTACTGGAGGCAGTGTGTGTACTGGTGGCAGTATATGTAGTGGAGGCAGTATGTGTACTGAAGGCAATGTGTGTAGTGCAGGCAGTGTGTGTACTGGAGGCAGTGTGTGTACTGGAGACAGTGTGTGTACTGGAGGCAGTGTGTGTACTGGTGGCAGTATATGTAGTGGAGGCAGTATGTGTACTGAAGGCAATGTGTGTAGTGCAGGCAGTGTGTGTACTGGTTGCAGTGTGTGTACTGGAGGCAGTGTGTGTACTGGAGGCAGTGTGTGTACTGGTGGCAGTATATGTAGTGGAGGCAGTATGTGTACTGAAGGCAATGTGTGTAGTGCAGGCAGTGTGTGTACTGGTTGCAGTGTGTGTACTGGTGGCAGTGTGTGTACTGGTGGCAGTGTGTGTACTGGTGGCAGTATATGTAGTATAGGCAGTGTGTGTACTGAAGGCAGTGTGTGTACTCGTGGCAATGTGTGTAGTGCAGGCAGTGTGTGTACTGGAGGCAGTGTGTGTACTGGAGGCAGTGTGTGTAGTGCAGGCAGTGTGTGTACTGGAGGCAGTGTGTGTACTGGAGGCAGTGTGGGTACTGGAGGCAGTGTGTGTACTGGAGGCAGTGTGTGTACTGGAGGTAGAGCAGGTGTGTTAGTTGGGCTCTAGTTAATGGTCCGAGTCCGTCCTAAACGTCGTTATATTTTACTTTCTCCTTAGTGAGGATTGTGTACAATCATAACTGACTCTCCAGGTATAACTGACACTCCAGGTATAACTGACACTCCAGGTATAACTGACACTCCAGGTATAACTGACACTCCAGGTATAACTGACTCTCCAGGTATAACTGACACTCTAGGTATAACTGACACTCCTGGTATAACTGACACTCCTGGTATAACACACTCCATTTATAACTGACTCTCCAGGTATAACTGACACTCCAGGTATAACTGACACTCCATTTATAACTGACTCTCCAGGTATAACTGACACTCCAGGTATAACTGACACTCCAGGTATAACTGACTTTCCATGTATAACTGACACTCCAGGTATAACTGACACTCCTGGTATAACTGACACTCCTGGTATAACTGACTCTCCAGGTATAACTGACACTCCTGGTATAACTGACTCTCCAGGTATAACTGACACTCCAGGTATAACTGACACTCCAGGTATAACTGACACTCCAGGTATAACTGACACTCCAGGTATAACTGACACTCCAGGTATAACTGACACTCCAGGTATAACTGACACTCCAGGTATAACTGACACTCCATGTATAACTGACACTCCAGGTATAACTGACACTCCTGGTATAACTGACACTCCAGGTATAACTGACACTCCAGGTATAACTGACACTCAGGTATACTGACACTCCTGGTATAACTGACCTCAGGTATAACTGCCTCCTGGTATAACTGACTCTCCAGGTATAACTGACACTCCAGGTATAACTGACACTCCAGGTATAACTGACACTCAGGTATAACCAGGTATAACTGACACTCCAGGTATAACTGACACTCCAGGCATAACTGACACTCCAGGTATAACTGACACTCCAGGTATAACTGACACTCCAGGTATAACTGACACTCCTGGTATAACTGACACTCCAGGTATAACTGACACTCCTGGTATAACTGACTCTCCAGGTATAACTGACACTCCAGGTATAACTCACCCTCAAGGTATAACTGACACTCCAGGTATAACTGACACTCCAGGTATAACTGACACTCTAGGTATAACTGACATTCCAGGTATAACTGACACTCCAGGTATAACTGACTCTCCAGGTATAACTGACTGTCCAGGTATAACTGACACTCCAGGTATAACTGACACTCCTGGTATAACTGACACTCCAGGTATAACTGACACTCTTGGTATAACTGACGCTCCAGGTATAACTGACTCTCCTGGTATAACTGACACTCCTGGTATAACTGACACTCCAGGTGTAACTGACACTCCTGGTTTAACTGACACTCCTGGTATAACTGACACTCCTGGTATAGCTGAAACTCTTGGTATAACTGACACTACAGGTATAACTGACACTCCTGGGATAACTGACGCTCCAGGTATAGCTGACACTCCTGGTATAACTGTCATTCCAGGTATAACTGACTCTCCTGGCATAACTGACACCCCTGGTATAACTGACACTACAGGTATAACTTACTCTCCTGTTATAACTGACACTCCTGGCATAACTGAAAGTTCTGGTATAACTGACGCTCCAGGCATAACTGACTCTCCTGGTATAACTGACACTCCTGGTGTAACTGAAACTCCTGGTATAACTGACACTACAGGTATAACTGACACTCCTGGTATAACTGACGCTCCAGGTATAACTGACACTCCTGGTATAACAACACACACACACCTCAATGTCTCTCTTTCTCTCTCTCTCTCTCTCTCTCTCTCTCTCTCTCTCTCTCTCTCTCTCTCTCTCTCTCTCTCTCTCTCTCTCTCTCTCTCTCTCTCTCTCTCTCTCTCTCTCTCTCCCTCACAAATTCCCCTATATCCCTACTTAGGGAAAAAACAAATAAACCTTTTTCCCCGCCACTGAATACATTCCCCAGTGGATCTGCAACATTCTTAACTTTTTTCCCCGCCAGAATAAACATTCCCTGGAGACTCTGTAGGGAAATATAATGTTTTTTACCCTCTTTTTCCCCTGCCAGGGAGATTATGTCCTCAGATGCTTAGTGAGATTCCCCTCACTCTTAGTGCTTTAACTTGTGTGAGAGTGAGAGGAGAGAGTGAGAAGTGAGAGAGAGAAGTGAGAGAGAGATGAGATTGAAGAGATAGGAGAGAGTGAAAGAGTGAAAGATGAGAGTGAGGAGGAGAGAGGAGTGAGAGAGGAGAGAGATGAGAGTGAGAGGTGAGAGAGGAGATGAGAGAGGAGAGAGGAGAGAGAGAGAGAGAGAGAAGAGAGGAGGAGAGAGAGAGAGAGAGAGAGAGAGAGAGAGAGAGAGAGAGAGAGAGAGAAGAGAGAAGTGAGAGAGAGTGAGAGTGAGAGAGTGATGTATACAAGAGAAGGGGTTACTAGCCCCTTGCTCCAGGCATTTTAGGCGCCTCTTACGACAAGCATGGCTTACGGAGGAAGAATTCTGTTCCACTTCCCATGGAGATAAGAGGAAATAAGAACAAGAACTAGTAAGAAAATAGAAGAAAACCCAGAAGGGTGTGTATATATATGCTTGTACATGAATGTATAGCGTGACCTAAGTGTAAGTAGAAGTAGCAGGATGTACCTGAAATCTTGCATGTTTATGAGACAGAAAAAGACACCAGCAATCCTACCATCATGTAAAACAAATTCAGGCTTTTGTTTTACACTCACTTGGCAGGACGGTAGTACCTCCCTGGGTGGTTACTGTCTACCAACCTACTACCACAGTATGGTAGTACCTCCCTGGGTGGTTACTGTCTACCATCCTACTACCACAGTATGGTAGTACCTCCCTGGGTGGTTACTGTCTACCAACCTACTACCACAGTATGGTAGTACCTCCCTGGGTGGTTACTGTCTACCAACCTACTACCACAGTATGGTAGTACCTCCCTGGGTGGTTGCTGTCTACCAACCTACTACCACAGGATGGTAGTACCTCCCTGGGTGGTTGCTGTCTACCAACCTACTACCACAGGATGGTAGTACCTCCCTGGGTGGTTGCTGTCTACCAACCTACTACCACAGGATGGTAGTACCTCCCTGGGTGGTTGCTGTCTACCAACCTACTACCACAGTATGGTAGTACCTCCCTGGGTGGTTGCTGTCTACCAACCTACTACCACAGTATGGTAGTACCTCCCTGGGTGGTTGCTGTCTACCAACCTACTACCACAGTATGGTAGTACCACCCTGGGTGGTTGCTGTCTACCAACCTACTACCACAGTATGGTAGTACCACCCTGGGTGGTTGCTGTCTACCAACCTACTACCACAGGACGGTAGTACCTCCTGGGTGGTTGCTGTCTACCAACCTACTACCACAGTATGGTAGTACCTCCCTGGGTGGTTGCTGTCTACCAACCTACTACCACAGGATGGTAGTACCTCCCTGGGTGGTTGCTGTCTACCAACCTACTACCACAGTATGGTAGTACCACCCTGGGTGGTTGCTGTCTACCAACCTACTACCACAGGATGGTAGTACCTCCCTGGGTGGTTGCTGTCTACCAACCTACTACCACAGGATGGTAGTACCTCCCTGGGTGGTTGCTGTCTACCAACCTACTACCACAGGATGGTAGTACCTCCCTGGGTGGTTGCTGTCTACCAACCTACTACCACAGGATGGTAGTACCTCCTGGGTGGTTGCTGTCTACCAACCTACTACCACAGGATGGTAGTACCTCCTGGGTGGTTGCTGTCTACCAACCTACTACCACAGGATGGTAGTACCTCCTGGGTGGTTGCTGTCTACCAACCTACTACCACAGGATGGTAGTACCTCCCTGGGTGGTTGCTGTCTACCAACCTACTACCACAGGACGGTAGTACCTCCCTGGGTGGTTGCTGTCTACCAACCTACTACCACAGGACGGTAGTACCTCTCTGGGTGGTTGCTGTCTACCAACCTACTACCACAGGATGGTAGTACCTCCCTGGTACTATTATTATTATTATTATTATTATTATTATTATTATTATTATTATTATTGTTATTATTATTATTATTATTACTATCATTATTATTATTATTATTATTATTATTATTATTATTATTATTATTATTATTATTATTATTATTATTATTACTATCATTATTATTATTATTATTTTATCATTATTACTATTATTATTACTATTATTATTATTACTATTATTATTATTATTCTTATTCTTATTCTTATTCTTATTCTTATTTTTATTATTCTTATTATTATTATTATTATAATTATTATTATTAGTATTATTATTATTAATAATATTACTATCATTATTATTATTATTATTATTATTATTATTATTATTATTATTATTATTATTATTATTATATAATTATTATTATTATCATAATTATTATTTTATCATTATTACTATTATTATTATTATTATTAATTTTGTTATTATTATTATTGTATAAATATTATTATTATCATAATTATTATTTTATCATTATTACTATTATTATTATTAATTTTGTTAATTATTAATAATATTATCATTATTGTGATTATTATTTATTATTAATAAAAATAATAATATAATTATTATTATTATTATAATAATAACAATTCTACTACTACTACTACTATAATAATAATAATAATAATAATAATAATTATTATTATTATTATTATTTAAATAATAATAATAATAATAACTAATAATAATAATAATAATAATATAAATAATAATAATAATATTATTGTTATTATTATTATTATTATTATTATTATTATTATTATTATTATTGTTATTATTATTATTATATTATTATTATTATTATTATTAGTATCATCATCATAATTATATTATTATTAATAATAAGAGCATGGTGGACCCCTGGGAAGGTCTGGTGGAGTGAGAGACAATTTCAGAATTAAGTGATTTAAGCCCAAGAGACACCTGATTACTCTCTCATATATTACCTCTGTTAAACCTCAGTTATTATATACATTAGTACAGCTTTATTGGTATTTTATTGGTACTGTTATGTGTTATTATTGGTACTGGTTCATTGGTACTGGTTTATTGGTACTGGTTTATTGGTACTGGTTTATTGGTACTGGTTTATTGGTACTGGTTTATTGGTACTGGTTCATTGGTACTGGTTCATTGGTACTGGTTCATTGGTACTGGTTCATTGGTACTGGTTCATTGGTACTGGTTCATTGGTACTGGTTCATTGGTACTGGTTTATTGGTACTGGTTTATTGGTACTGGTTCATTGGTACTGGTTTATTGGTACTGGTTTATTGGTACTGGTTTATTAGTACTGGTTTTTTGGTACTAGTTCATTGGTACTGGTTTATTGGTACTTGGTGTTATTGGTAGCTGGTTTATTGATACTGTTCATTGGTACTGGTTTATTGGTACTGGTTTATTGGTACTAGTTTATTGGTACTGGTTTATTGGTACTGGTTTATTGGTACTGGTTTATTGGTACTGGTTTATTGGTACTGGTTTATTGGTACTGGTTTATTGGTACTAGTTTATTGGTTCTAGTTTATTGGTGCTAGTTTAATGGTACTAGTTTAATGGTACTAGTTTATTGGTACTAGTTCATCAATACTAGTTTGTCAGTACTAGTTTATCGATACTAGTTTACCAGTGCTAATTTATTGGTACTAGTTTATCAGTACTAGTTTATCGGTACTAGTTTATCGGTACTAGTTTATCAGTACTAGTTTATCAGTACTAGTTTATCAGTACTAGTTTATCAGTACTAGTTTATCAGTACTAGTTTATCATTGCTAGTTTATCAGTACTAGTTTATCAGTACTAGTTTATCAGTACTAGTTTATCAGTACTAGTTTATCAGTACTAGTTTATCAGTACTAGTTTATCAGTACTAGTTTATCAGTACAAGTTTATCAGTACTAGTTTATCAGTACTAGTTTATCAGAACTAGTATATCAGTACTAGTTTATCAGTACTAGTTTATCAGTTCTAGTTTATCAGTGCTAGTTTATCAGTACTAGTTTATCAGTGCTAGTTTATCAGTACTAGTTTATCAGTACTAGTTTATCAGTACTAGTTTATCAGTACTAGTTTATCAGTACTAGTTTATCAGTACTAGTTTATCACAGTACTATAGTTTATCAGTACTAGTTTATCAGTGCTAGTTTATCAGTACTAGTTTATCAGTACTAGTTTATCAGTACTAGTTTATCAGTACTAGTTTATCAGTACTAGTTTATCAGTACTAGTTTATCAGAACTAGTATATCAGTACTAGTTTATAAGTACTAGTTTATCTACTTTTTCAGTTTATCAGTACTAGTTTATCAGTACTAGTTTATCATTGCTAGTTTATCAGTACTAGTTTATCAGTACTAGTTTATCAGTACTAGTTTATCATTGCTAGTTTATCAGTACTAGTTTATCAGTACTAGTTTATCAGTACTAGTTTATCATTGCTAGTTTATCAGTACTAGTTTAGCATTGCTAGTTTATCAGTACTAGTTTATCATTGCTAGTTTATCATTCTAGTTTATCATTGCTAGTTTATCAGTACTAGTTTATCATTGCTAGTTTATCAGTACTAGTTTATCATTACTAGTTTATCAGTACTAGTTTATCATTGCTAGTTTATCAGTACTAGTTTATCATTTGCTAGTTTATCAGTACTAGTTTATCATGCTAGTTTATCAGTACTAGTTTATCATTCTAGTTTATCAGTACTAGTTTATGCAGTTACTAGTTTATCAGTACTAGTTTATCATTGCTAGTTTATCAGTACTAGTTTATCATTGCTAGTTTATCAGTACTAGTTTATCATTGCTAGTTTATCAGTACTAGTTTATCATTGCTAGTTTATCAGTACTAGTTTATCATTGCTAGTTTATCAGTCTAGTTTATCATGCTAGTTTATCAGTACTAGTTTATCAGTACTAGTTTATCAGTACTAGTTTATCATTGCTAGTTTATCAGTACTAGTTTAGCATTGCTAGTTTATCAGTGCTAGTTTATCATTGCTAGTTTATCATTGCTAGTTTATCAATTGCTAGTTTATCAGTACTAGTTTATCATTGCTAGTTTATCAGTACTAGTTTATCATTGCTAGTTTATCAGTACTAGTTTATCATTGCTAGTTTATCAGTGCTAGTTTATCATTGCTAGTTTATCAGTACTAGTTTATCAGTACTAGTTTATCATTGCTAGTTTATCAGTACTAGTTTATCATTGCTAGTTTATCAGTACTAGTTTATCATTGCTAGTTTATCAGTACTAGTTTATCATTGCTAGTTTATCAGTACTAGTTTATCATTGCTAGTTTATCAGTACTAGTTTATCATTGCTAGTTTATCAGTACTAGTTTATCATTGCTAGTTTATCAGTGCTAGTTTATCAGTGCTAGTTTATCAGAACTAGTATATCAGTGCTAGTTTATCAATACTAGTTTATCATTCTAGTTTATCATTGCTAGTTTATCAGTACTAGTTTATCATTGCTAGTTTATCAGTACTAGTTTATCAGTACTAGTTTATCAGTACTAGTTTATCAGTACTAGTTTATCAGTACTAGTTTATCAGTACTAGTTTATCTGTTCTAGTTTATCAGTGCTAGTTTATCAGTACTAGGTAATCAGTACTAGTTTATCAGTACTAGTTTATCAGTACTTGTTTATCAGTGCTAGTTTATCAGTACACGTTTATCAGTACTAGTTTATCAGTACTAGTTTATCAGTACTAGTTTATCAGAACTAGTATATCAGTACTAGTTTATCAGTGCTAGTTTATCTGTTCTAGTTTATCAGTACTAGTTTATCAGTACTAGTTTATCATTGCTAGTTTATCAGTACTAGTTTATCAGTACTAGTTTATCAGTACTAGTTTATCATTGCTAGTTTATCAGTACTAGTTTATCAGTACTAGTTTATCATTGCTAGTTTATCAGTGCTAGTTTATCAGTGCTAGTTTATCAGTGCTAGTTTATCAGAACTAGTATATCAGTGCTAGTTTATCAATACTAGTTTATCATTCTAGTTTATCATTGCTAGTTTATCAGTACTAGTTTATCATTGCTAGTTTATCAGTACTAGTTTATCATTGCTAGTTTATCAGTACTAGTTTATCAGTACTAGTTTATCATTGCTAGTTTATCAGTACTAGTTTATCATTGCTAGTTTATCAGTACTAGTTTATCATTGCTAGTTTATCAGTACTAGTTTATCATTGCTAGTTTTTCAGTGCTAGTTTATCAGTACTAGTTTATCAGTACTAGTTTATCAGTACTAGTTTATCATTGCTAGTTTATCAGTACTAGTTTATCAGTACTAGTTTATCATTGCTAGTTTATCAGTACTAGTTTATCAGTGCTAGTTTATCAGTGCTAGTTTATCAGAACTAGTATATCAGTGCTAGTTTATCAATACTAGTTTATCATTCTAGTTTATCATTGCTAGTTTATCAGTACTAATTTATCAGTACTAGTTTATCAGTACTAGTTTATCAGTACTAGTTTATCAGTACTAGTTTATCAGTACTAGTTTATCAGTAGTAGTTTATCAGTACTAGTTTATCAGTACTATTTTATCAGTACTAGTTTATCAGTACTAGTTTATCAGAACTGGTATATCAGTACTAGTTTATCAGTGCTAGTTTATCAGTACACGTTTATCAGTACTAGTTTATCATTGCTAGTTTATCAGTACTAGTTTATCAGTGCTAGTTTATCAGTACTAGTTTATCATTGCTAGTTTATCAGTACTAGTTTATCAGTACTAGTTTATCAGTACTAGTTTATCAGTGCTAGTTTATCAGAACTAGTATATCAGTGCTAGTTTATCAATACTAGTTTATCATTCTAGTTTATCATTGCTAGTTTATCAGTGCTAGTTTATCAATACTAGTTTATCATTCTAGTTTATCATTGCTAGTTTATCAGTGCTAGTTTATCAGTGCTAGTTTATCAGTGCTAGTTTATCAGTGCTAGTTTATCAGTACTAGTTTATCAGTGCTAGTTTATCAATTCTAGTTTAAATATTTATATTACTGATGTTATTTCCATTCCTAGTTTTCTAGTATTGTCTAAGTCTAGCATCTTCATCTATACAAACTTTCTAGAATAGTCAGATACATTGAGAGGTTAGTAAATATACACATCTATACACACAAATAATTTATTACAATGTCTCATACAGTGTACATAGAAGGTCATACACACACCTAGTTTATATTAACACATTTCTAGATTCTAAGACTCCATAATGTACATTAAAAATTTATATATATTTATATGACAGGTTAGATATGTACATTACACTCAGCTGGTACACAGGGAGGAGGCGTGGGGGGCGGTAGTGGGCGGCAGTGGGCGGCCCTCACCACCCACACTAGCTAATGTCTGGTGTTTTGTCTGTCAGGAAAAACTTGGAGCTGCGGTTGCTCCCATGGTACTGGGGAAGGGAGGGGTAAAGGGGATGGGGGAGGGGGAACGGGTAGGGGTGGGGAAGGGGTAGGGGAGGGGGAGAAATGAATAACAAAATTTTTGGGGGGTTTTCAGGCCCCCATCTTCAGTACGCGAAATAATAATTAATCTTACCAATAATATATCAATATAATCAGACCAATTACACAGAAGAGGTCTTGGAAAATTCAAGACCACTTCTCGACAGGTCTCAAGACCAGGTTTTAAGACCACGGGTGAGAAAAAAAGGTCTTATTTCAAGTTTTGGAAAAAAAAAATCATGTAATGGCTTTATTTTGGGTCACGAGAAAAATTTTTCCCCCAAAGGCCATTTAAGACCCTTGGTCTCTTCAGCCCTTTACAGTCCAATGGTCTCCGGGAAAAGACCTTCGTGACCCCAAAAATGGTCTTTTTTGGAGAATTTCTGTACATCACAGTAAGATTTTGACTGTTGTAAACAGGAGGCCATTTTCTACACTAAATGGTCTCAGGAGCCAGATGTTAGAGTGACTATTAGTGAGGTCAGTGGTCTTAATGGTCCTGAAAGACCATTTAGGAAAGAAAATGGTCTTGGTGCGTTAAAACAAGAACAGTGGACCATTTAAGGAAAATTGGTCTTATTATTAAGACCATTTAAGGAACACTGGTCTCATTATTAAGACCATTTAAGGAAAATTGGTCTTATTATTAAAATGGTCTTATTAAGAAGACCATTTACAGGAGAAATGGCCTTATTATTAAGACCATTTACAGAAAAGATACTTTCATTAAGACCATTTACAGCAAATTGGTCTCACTAAAGACCATTTTACTAAAAAATGGTCTTTTCACAGGTATATTACAAACATCCTACCACTAAAAGTTGTCAGACCAGCTGGGTCAAAGACCATTTGTGAGGAAATGGTCTGAGACCAGCGTGAAGGGCAGACCATTCTTAATACTACGGATACAACATCAGGTGAGGTAAATAAAAGGCCAAAAACATGGCCATTGTAAGACTTAAGACTGTAAGATCGTAAGACTTAAGACTGTAAAATCGTAAGACTTAAGACTGTAAGATCGTAAGACTTAAGACTGTAAGATCGTAAGACGTTTGAAGAGGCTTTTGTGTGTGTGTGTGTGTGTGTGTGTGTGTGTGTGTGTGTGTGTGTGTGTGTGTGTTGTGTGTGTGTGTGTGCGCGTGTGTGTGTAAAATACCGTACACAGCTTCAAGGGGAGGCACGACATCCCTTGATCTCTCTCTCTCTCTCTCTCTCTCTCTCTCTCTCTCTCTCTCTCTCTCTCTCTCTCTCTCTCTCTCTCTCTCTCTCTCAGAGAAAGGCAGCAAAACTATATAGTATTATATATATATATATATATATATATATATATATATATATATATATATATATATATATATATATATACATGTATATATTCGTGGAAACCAGAAGCGGTGAATCGAACCCCAGCAACGAGAAATGGGAGAGTACACACACACACACACACACACACACACACACAACACACATACACACACAAACACACACACATATATATCAGATCTGAATCCAGCTTTATACATATATATATATATATATATATATATATATATATATATATATATATATATATATATATATATATATATATATATATATATATATATATATATATATATATATACATTGTGTAATCGTATACACTTTTGAAATACAATTAAGATATGAATATGAGAGGATGAAGATAGATTTTTTAACTTTTAAAGATAGTGGTGCTGGATTTAAAGATAGTGGAATTGCCTCTCAAGCTTAGAATTAACTCTAAAATGAACCAGCTTTGAGAGCTTAGATTCAGCTTGAAGAGAGTAACGAAAGCTTAAAGATAATAAAGTAAGCTTAAAGATAATAATGTAAGCTTAAAGATAATAAAGTAAGCTTAAAGATAATAGAAGTATCTTTCGTTAACTAACTTAGCATGTTAATACTGGCTATCTACAAGTCCCTTAATTAATACTTACTAGAATCTAGAAGCTTAGTTTGATTCTAGCTTTGAGAGCTTAGATTCAGCTTGAAGAGAGTAACGAAAGCTTAAAGATAATAAAGTAAGCTTAAAGATAATAAAGTAAGCTTAAAGATAATAAAGTAAGCTTAAAGATAATAAAGTAAGCTTAAAGATAATAAAGTAAGCTTAAAGATAATAATGTAAGCTTAAAGATAATAAAGTAAGCTTAAAGATAATAAAGTAAGCTTAAAGATAATAAAGTAAGCTTAAAGATAATAAAGTAAGCTTAAAGATAATAGAAGTATCTTTCGTTAATACTGGCTATCTACAAGTCCCTTAATTAATACTTACTAGAATCTAGAAGCTTAGTTTGATTCTAGTTTTAACACACACACTCACACATACACACACACACACACACACACACATACACACACACACACACACATACACACACACACACACACACACACACACACACACGCACACACACAGGAGGAGAGTGGTGGAGCACCTAGAAAGACACAAGCTTATTAACGACAACCAGCACGGTTTCAGGGAAGGAAAATCCTGTCACAAACCTACTTGAGTTTTATGACAAGGTGACATCAGTAAGACACGAGAGAGAGGGGTGGATAGACTGCATTTTCTTGGACTGCAAGAAGGCGTTCGACACAGTTCCTCACAAGAGGTTAATGCAAAAGCTAGAGGATCAGGCACACGTAACAGGAAAGGCACTGCAATGGATCAGAGAATATCTGACAGGGAGGCAACAACGAGTCATGGTACGTGACGAGGTGTCAGAGTGGGCACCTGTGACGAGTGGGGTTCCACAAGGGTCAGTCCTGGGACCTGTACTGTTTTTGGTATATGTGAATGACATAACGGAAGGGATAGACTCAGAAGTGTCCCTGTTTGCAGATGATGTGAAGTTAATGAGAAGAATTAAATCAGTCGAGGATCAGGCAGGACTACAAAGGGATCTGGACAGGCTGCAAGCCTGTCCAGCAACTGGCTCCTGGAGTTCAACCCCACCAAGTGCAAAGTAATGAAAATTGGGGAAGGACAAAGAAGATCGCAGACGGAGTACAGTCTAGGGGGCCAGAGACTGCAAATCTCAATCAAGGAAAAGGATCTTGGGGTGAGTATAATACCGAGCACATCTCCAGAGGCACACATCAACCAGATAACTGCTGCAGCATATTGGCGCCTGGCAAACCTGAGAATAGCGTTCCGATACCTCAGTAAGGAATCGTTCAAGACTATATACACCGTGTACGTCAGGCCCATACTAGAGTATGCAGCACCAGTTTGGAACCCACACCTGGTCCAGCACGTCAATAAACTAGAGAAAGTGCAAAGGTTTGCAACAAAACAAGTCCCAGAGCTAAGAGGTATGTCCTACGAGGAGAGGTTAAGAGAAATCGACCTGACGACACTGGAGGACAGGAGAGACAGAGAGGATATGATAACGACATATAAAATACTGAGAGGAATTGACAAGGTGGACAGAGACAGAATGTTCCAGAGATGGGACACAGCAACAAGGGGTCACAGTTGGAAGTTGAAGACTCAGATGAATCACAGAGATGTTAGGAAGTATTTCTTCAGTCACAGAGTTGTCGGGAAGTGGAATAGTCTGTGAAGCGATGTAGTGGAGGCAGGATCCATTCATAGCTTTAAGAAGAGGTATGATAAAACTCATGGAGAAGGAAGAGTGACCTAGTAGCGACTAATGAAGAGGCTGGGCCAGGAGCTGTGACTCGACCCCTGCAACCACAAATACAAACATACAAACACGCACGCGCACACACACACACACACATGCACGCACGCACACACACACACATACATACATACACACAAACACATACTTCCTGATTGTCCCCCGCCACACGTACACATGTATACATGGCCAGCGTAACCACAATACGCACACGGCGGATACGCACATGACACACGTACACAAAAAAATCTCTAAATATAATAGTTTTTTTCATAATTTAAAAAAAATAATAGTTTTAAAACCCAATTTAAAATTGGGTTTCTAATTGGTAATTAATTTCCTAATTGGGCCCATTAATCTAGAATTTCTAGATGTTAATTGGGACCCATTAATATAGAATTTCTAGATGTTAATTGGGACCCATTATTCTAGAATTTCTAAATGTTAATTGTGACCCATTAATCTAGAAATTCTAGATGTTAATTGGGACACATTAATCTAGAATTTATAGATGTTAATTGGGACCCATTAATCTAGAATTTCTAGAAGTTAATGGGCCTCACAAATCTAGAATTTAAATTATTTTCTAGAGGTTAATGGAGCCCCATTAATCTAGAATTTGGTACTAGAAATTAATTTTCCTAGTACTATGCCACCTGGATGTCCTTTTTGACTAGAATGTTTTTTTTCTAGATTCCTAGAATCAATGCATTACTAGAAACCTTAATTAAACTCCACTTAATTATCTAGAAGCCTGACTAGAATCCCCACTCACCAGAAATGTTACTAGAATCCACACTATCTAGGAACCTGACTAGATTCTGCACTCTCTAGAATGTGACTAGAATCCACACTATCTAGAAACCTGACTAGAATCTACACTATCTAGAAACGTGGCTCGAGCCCACACTGTCTAGAAACCTGATTAGAACCCAATCTCTAGAAATGTGACAAGAATTCACACTAGAAACCTGACTAGAATCCACTCTCTCTAGAAATGTAACTAGAATTCTTAATCTAGGAACCTGTCTAGAATCCATACTATCTAGAAACGTGACTCGAGTGCAAACAGTCTAGAAACCTGACTAGAATCTTCATTACCTAGAAACGTGACTAGAATCCACATAGTCTAGAAATCTAACTATAATTCTTAGTCTAGAAACCTGACTAGAAAACTTCCTTGCTAGAAACATGACTAGAAAACTTCCTTGCTAGAAACCTGACAAGTAAACCTCTTTGTCTAGAAACCTAACTAGAATCCTCCATGCTATATATCATCCCAGAAAGTCCAGTTCCCCTTGATTAAAAATCTAATTAAAATACAACTTAACTAGAATTTTAACTAGAATATCCCTTTTCTAGAATCCTTACTTGAGTAAAATCTTAATAGATACTCTAGTAACTAGGATCCCACATGACTAGAAACTAGATTATATTCCAATTTGACTAGAAATTAGACTAGAATCCCACCTGACTAGAAACTAGATTAAAATCTTACTTACTAGAAACTTGAACAGAATCGCACCTTACTAGAAACTTGACTAGAAAAGTAATAAGAAATTTGACTAGAATTCCACCTTCTTAGAAATTAGACTAGAAACTCACTTAACTAGAAATTAGACTAGAATTAGTCCTTTCTAGAAATTAGACTAGAATGCCACTTAACTAGAAATTAGACTAGAATCCCACTTGACTAGATATTAGACTAGAATAACTCTTGTCTAGAAGCTTACTTAGAAATCCCCTTTGTCTAGAAATTTTACTAGAAAACTTATTGATTAGAAACCTTATTTGACTAGAGATTTTAACGACTAGATTCCACCTTGACTAGAAAATCTCCTAACTATAATATATATTCCTAGATTTTCTAACATAAATTCCTTTTTAACTTTGGGTTCTAACTTTTCTTTTAAACTTTATTTGCTAATTTTCCCTTCTAACTTTCCTTCCTAACTTTCCCTTCTAACTTTCCCTACTAACTTTCTCTTCTAACTTTCCCTACTAACTTTTCCTCCTAACTTTCCCTTCTAACTTTGCCTCCTAACTTCCCTTCTAACTTTCCCTCCTAACTTTCCCTCATAACTTTCCCTTCTAACTTTCTCTCCTAACTTTCCCTCCTAGCTTTCCCTCCTAACTTCCCCTCCTAACTTTCCCTTCTAACTTTCCTTCCTAACTTTCTCTTCTAACTTTCCCTACTAACTTTCCCTCCTAGCTTTCCCTCCTAACTTTCCCTCCTAACTTTCCCTCCTAGCTTTCCCTCCTAGCTTTCCCTCCTAACTTTCCCTCCTAGCTTTCCCTCCTAGCTTTCCCTCCTAACTTTCCCTCCTAGCTTTCCCTTCTAACTTTCCCTCCTAGCTTTCCCTCCTAGCTTTCCCTCCTAACTTTCCCTCCTAACTTTCCCTCCTAGCTTTCCCTTCTAACTTTCCCTCCTAGTTTTCCCTCCTAGCTTTCCCTCCTAACTTTCCCTCCTAACTTTCCCTCCTAACTTTCCCTCCTAACTTTCCCTCCTAACTTTCCCTCCTAACTTTCCCTCATAGCTTTCCCTCCTAACTTTCCCTCCTAACTTTCCCTCCTAACTTTCCCTCCTAACTTTCCCTCCTAACTTTCCCTCATAGCTTTTCCTCCTAGCTTTCCTTCTAACTTTCAATTCTAACTTCTTTCTGACTTTCCCTCTAACTTTCCATCCTAACTTTCCCTTCTAACTTTCCCTTCTCCCTCCCTTCACTTACTAGATGCACTAGGAATGTTCCTAACTAGTCCTCCATCTGACTATATTACTCCTTATATCCACCTTCCTAGGTTACTTATACTAGATAAATACTTGAGAGTACTAGACAGAAACTTGATTTTTTCCTAGATTAAAGACTAGGTGACTAGAAAT
>WNWK01009070.1:40000-47500 GCA_009830355.1 Cherax destructor | reverse complement strand
GAACATTAAAATTTTGACAAAGGCTCTTAAATTTAGAATTTGAAGAGGTTATAGATCCCTGTCTAAATTCTAAATCTAAGAGCTAGAAACAAGAGTCTCCAGGACCACAAATTACAAATCAAACGACGAAATTGAAATAGAATTTTGAAGACTTGTCAAAAACAGTCAAAGTTTTTTTTTCAAAATCTAGGTCAATTTTTTTGCCAGTGAACAATTGAACATTATAGTGAACAAATGAACATTATAGTGAACAAATGAACATTATACTGAACAACTGAACATTATACTGAACAAATTAACATTATAGTGAACAAATGAACATTATAGTGAACAACTGAACTTCACAGCGAACTGAACATTTACACATTCACAAGTGAACGTGTAAATGCCTCACAATGAACAGATTTACAAAGATTTACATAAAAAATATTATCAGACCAATTTATGTTTACAAAATATATAATACTATATACTGTACAAATATACATATATGGCACATATATACGACCGGGGGGTATATATGAAGGGGACGGGACTATATATATCCCTATATTGTGTATATATATATATATACATATATATATATATATATATATATATATATATATATATATATATATATATATATATATATATATATATATATATATATATATATATATATATGAATATATATATATATATATATATTGGTCAGGATGGAAAAATGTGTATATTAATTGGGGAGGAACGTTTTGCCCAGTGGAATGAGTTGATGGATTGAAGTTGTGGATGGAAAGTCTACTAGTACTGTGTAGGAGGTCGGTGTATCGAACCTGCAGCCTTACACACATACACACACACACGCACGCACACGCATGCTCACACACATGCGCACACACGCACACAAACACACAGGAGTTATGACTCGACCCCTGCAACCACAACTAGGTGAGTACATGACAAAGCTCATGGAACAGGGAGAGAATGAACCTAGTAGTGACCAGCGGGGCCAGGAGCTGCGATTCGACCCATGCAATCACAAATAACTGAGTACAAATCAGTCAGTACACTCTTTATTGACCAGGCAGTGTACACAAGAGCGAAACGTGCCCAGTAATGGAGACGTGGTGTACACCAGGGGTTTCTACCTCCCTCGCTATTTACCATCAATTGCAACCCATCTACAACTTATATATTTTCAGTCTAATGTAAATTTTTACAATTTTTTCAATTTTTTGGATATTTTTTTTTTAATTATTCGCTCAAATATAATATTTCTCCGCAGTTCTCTGCGTCAGTTCACCGGCGATCAACTAGAAACCTGACTAGGAAAACAGTGTCTAGAAAACATAACTAGAAACCACAGTGTCTAGAAACCTGACTAGAAACCACAGTGTCTAGAAACCTGACTAGAAACCTTACTAGGAACCACAGTGTCTAGAAACCTGACTAGAAACCAAAGTGTCTAGAAACCTCACTAGAAACCACAGTGTCTTGAAACCTGACTAGAAACCACAGTGTCTAGAAACCTCACTAGAAACCACAGTGTCTTGAAACCTCACTAGAAGCCACAGTGTCTTGAAACCTGACTAGAAACCTTACTAGGAACCAGTGTCTAGAAACCTGACTAGAAACCTTACTAGGAACCAGTGTCTAGAAACCTGACTAGAAACCACAGTGTCTAGAAACCTGAGTAGAAACCTTACTAGAAACAACAGTGTCTTGAAACCTGACTAGAAGCCACAGTGTCTTGAAACCTGACTAGAAACCTTACTAGGAACCACAGTGTCTAGAAACCTGACTAGAAACCACAGTGTCTAGAAACCTCACTAGAAACCACAGTGTCTTGAAACCTGACTAGAAACCACAGTGTCTAGAAACCTCACTAGAAACCACAGTATCTTGAAACCTGACTAGAAGCCACAGTGTCTTGAAACCTGACTAGAAACCTTACTAGGAACCAGTGTCTAGAAACCTGACTAGAAACCTTACTAGGAACCAGTGTCTAGAAACCTGACTAGAAACCACAGTGTCTAGAAACCTTACTAGAAACCACAGTGTCTAGAAACCTGACTAGAAACCTTACTAGAAACAACAGTGTCTTGAAACCTGACTAGAAGCCACAGTGTCTTGAAACCTGACTAGAAACCTTACTAGAAACCACAGTGTCTAGAAACCTGACTAGAAACCACAGTGTCTTGAAACCTGACTAGAAACCACAGTGTCTTGAAACCTGACTAGAAACCACAGTGTCTTGAAACCTGACTAGAAACCACAGTGTCTTGAAACCTTACTAGAAACCACAGTGTCTTGAAACCTGACTAGAAACCTGACTAGAAACCACAGTGTCTTGAAACCTGACTAGAAACCTGACTAGAAACCACAGTGTCTTGAAACCTGACTAGAAACCACAGTGTCTTGAAACCTTACTAGAAACCACAGTGTCATGAAACCTGACTAGAAACCTGACTAGAAACCACAGTGTCCTGAAACCTGACTAGAAACCACAGTGTCTTGAAACCTGACTAGAAACCACAGTGTCTTGAAACCTGACTAGAAACCAGTGTCTTGAAACCTGACTAGAAACCACAGTGTCTTGAAACCTGACTAGAAACCACAGTGTCTTGAAACCTGTCTAGAAACCTGACTAGAAACCTTACTAGAAACAACAGTGTCTTGAAACCTGACTAGAAACCACAGTGTCTTGAAACCTGACTAGAAACCACAGTGTCTTGGAACCTGACTAGAAACCTTGCTAGAAACCACAGAGTCTAGAAACCTGACTAGAAACCACAGTGTCTTGAAACCTGACTAGAAACCTTACTAGAAACAGCAGTGTCCAGAAACCTGACTAGAAACCACAGTGTCTTGAAACCTGACTAGAAACATTACTAGAAACAATAGTGTCTAGAAACCTGACTAAAAACCAGTGTCTAGAAACCTGACTAGAAACCTTACTAGAAACCAGTGTCTAGATACTTGACTAGAAACCACAGTCTTGAAACATGGCTAGAAACCTTACTAGAAACAACACTGTCTAGAAACCTGACTAGAAACAACAGTGTCTTGAAACCTGACTAGAAACAACAGTGTCTTGAAACCTGACTAGAAACCTTACTAGAAACAACAGTGTCTAGAAACCTTACTAGAAACCACAGTGTCTAAAAACTGACTAGAATCCACTCCAACTAGAAACCTAACTAGAATTTAGTGTCTAGAAATCTTACTAGAATACAGTGTCTGGAAACCTGACTAGAAACAACTGTCTAGAAACCTGACTGGAATATACAGTGAATATACAGTGTCTAGAAACCTGACTAGAATCCACAGTATCTAGAAACCTGACTAGAATCCATAATGCCTAGAAACCTGACTAGAATATAGTGTTTAGAAACATGACTAGAATCCACAGTGTCTAGAAACCTGACTAGAATATAGTGTCTAGAAACCTATCGTTCCCCATGCTTCTAAGCAACTCTCCTAGACGTCCATCTAGGACGTACTTTTCTAGTATGACCACATCTCGCCCTAATTACACCGGCCACAAGGCTCCAAATCCACCTAGTTACACCTAGAAATCTGCCTAACTGATCCTTAAACTAGAATTTAGGGGATACCCTTCAATCTAGAGGCGACTTAGGTGGTATATTGCACGGATATTGATTGCACTAGATTCCTTGGTCAACCTTGCACGAAACCCCAGCGACATACCTTACTTAATAACCAAATAATAAGCTTTTAACGAGGTGGAGGGGGAAGCCAGCGGAAGGCCTCGGTCAGATGACCAAAAGCTCCAGCTGTGGGTCGTCATATGAGACCCGCGTCACGAAACACTTGTCCTGTTTCCTGACCTACCTTACATAACCATTAATTAGTCAGTTATGTTACTAATTACACAATATAGTCAATAGTTATATTAATTTAGTAATTACCTTAACTACTCTTGACAAAAAGAAAGATTGCAATTGATGAATGCCATTTTTTTGTATTTTTTATGTAAATATAAATTAGCAATATAATATATATATATATATATATATATATATATATATATATATATATATATATATATATATATATATATATATATACGTATAATAATATATATATATATATATATATATATATATATATATATATATATATATATATATATATATATATATATGCAAAAGATCACAGTAAACAGGTGATATCAAATATGCAAGAAAACACTATGAAAATAGAAGAATTCAGCGTTGTGACTACTCACATTATCAAGGAACTTGATAATGTGAGTAGTCACGAAAGCGCTTGGAATTCTTCTATTTTTCATAGTGGTTTTCTTCATATATATATATATATATATATATATATATATATATATATATATATATATATATATACATATATATGAGAGAGAGATAGACAGCACTCAACTTTCACTCTAATATACTTAACTCAGTACCTCCCAAAAAAATATTAAATCTCAGATAATCTTAAAAAAAAAATTGGCATTAATTATTTTTAAAATAGTTACCCCGGTATTGACGTTAAAATTTATTTTCATAAATTAAATTTATTGCCACAAAAACAAAATAAATTATACATCGCAAGTAGAATAAACTTTATATATTTTATTCTCTCGTAAATTTGAAAAATTTACAAATTTACATAAAAGTTTGTAAATTAAAAATTTTAATTCTGAAAATTATTAATTAATTTGAAAGGAAGCGTTAAGCCCGTAAGAGCGGGGATAGAATAGGTGGTACTAGGAGTGGGATTGATCCGAGGAGGAGGAGGAGGAGGCTGACGACCAGCAGCTCCACATCCTGGGATCAACGAGGTGACGGACGCACCGAACTCTGCCGTCTTACGCTAAGTCAAAATTTTCGTCTCCGGACGAAGGTTTTGGTCTCGCCCGAACGATATTCATTGACGCTGAACGAAAATTTCCGACCAGATCGAATTTTACCGTATAATATATATGTGTGTATGTATATATATATGCATGTGTATGTACATATATGCATGTGTATGTATTTATATATATATATGTGTGTGTGTCATGATAATTATTATCGCTGTAATTATATTAAACGTGATCTGTCTTATATCTATAATTTGCGAAAGAGAACACACTGAACATAGTGAACACACATGGGAGTGAACACAGAAGTGAATACATTGAACTCAGAGTACAGTGAACACAGGAATGAACACGTCTTGGCTGTACTGAACAAGATCAAAACACAAAGTGACAATAATAATAATATTAGTAAACACACACACACACACACCTGGTGTTGACTGGCCCTTACGGGTCTGCCGCTTCACACAAGCCTCTATTTCAAACGTTCAAAAAATCTGATGTTCTAAATTAGATTTCAAATTAGAATTCACTCTTGCTATCCCACTTGGCGATTTAGAATTCTTTTTTTTTGAATTTGAAATATATATATTTTTTAGATTTGGGTATACATAGATTTATGTTTACTTTGATTTAAAAATAGATTTATTTTACTTTTATTTAGAAATATATTTATTTTTACTTTGATTTAGAAATAGATTTATTTTACTTTGAATTTGGAATAGAAATTTTCACTTTGGTATAGAATTTTTTTATATATTTTGATTTTTTACTTTGATTTATAAATATATTTTACTTTGATATAGAATACATTTTCTACTTTGATTTAGAAAAACACTTTGTCTTTGACATAGAATATATATATACGTATATATATATATATATATATATATATATATATATATATATATATATATATATATATATATATATATTCTTTGATTTTGATTTTGCGCAACATAGAATAAAAATCTAACTTTGACATAAGACACATTTCTTTGACTTTGAAAGACGTGTACGTTTGAACTATGAGCTGGAATGCATTTCTTTGACCATAATTTTGAAATCTAATTTTGAAATCGTTTGTTCCTTTAACGTCTAATCAGGTACTGATTGATCAAAATCTAAATTAGATTCTAAATCCTTAAATCTAAATCCCTAAATCTAAAATCTAAATCCCTAAATCTAAATTCTAAATCCTTACGTCTAAATTCTCAAGAGACAACTGGGTGCTTAGAAATGACGACATACAGACTTTGATTTTGAAAAGTTTTGAAATAGAAGAATCACTGCCTATAAAAACATTACAGTGTTTCCCTCACGTGATGTTTCGCTCACGTTATGTTTCGCTCACTTAAGATTAACGTTGATAATGGAGTGGTCAGTTTCGCCCGGGGGAGAAACGTCGTTTCCAATCCTTTCACTCTGAGATCAGTTGATAAAAACGTTGATTTGAGATCAGTAAAAATTGATCAGAAAGTATTAGATCAATGTCAAAATCCGTTAGAATTAGACTAGAGTCAACAATTTTTGATGTGCAGTGAAAATTATGTCAAAATCTCTTTGAATTAGACAAGTGTCAAAATATTTTGATGTGAGATCAGTGTAAATTATGTCAAAATCTGTTTGAATTAGACAAGTGTCAAAATATTTTGACGATCAGCGTAAATTATGTCAAAATCTGTTTGAATTAGGCAAGTGTCAAAATATTTTGATGTGAGATCAGTGTAAATTATATCAAAATCCGTTAGAATTAGACTAGCATCAACAATTTTTTATGTGAGATCAGCTTAAGTTGTCAAAATTCCTTAGAATTAGACTAGTGTCAAAAAATTTTGATGAGATCAGCGTAAGTTACTTTGACTTAGAAATTAGACGAGGGATGTAAACACCAGGAGGGTAGGTTGAGCGTCGTTCATCCTGGGTAGAAAAGGACGCTCCTTACGCCCGTATAAGTTAGGTGTTAACGAGCGAGATCGATGCGGCGGGGAAGGGATGTTTTTCGTAGCCAGGATGAACTACGACAACCACCCTTCACAATGGGAATTTGATTGTGAATGAAAGTACGCACCATTCATGGGGGGAGCGTAGTACACGCGCTACTACGCACACACCTGCGTATCCCTAGTACACATATGTGCATCCCACACGTACACACGTGTATATATATATATACACGTACATGCGTGTAATGTATGTATATTACATGCATGCATGTGTATACTTCATTTAAACATGTATATACATATACACATGTAAAATAAAGGAGTGACTTAAGAAAGAATTATTTCGTAAAGGAATACTGGATCACAGAATCTCAGTATACACTCAGAGGATAAGAAAATTGGTAATTTAAGTCCTGGTAATGAAATTGTGGGAAGTTCGACTACACGGAGAGGACTGCATCTCCTGGTGGAGATATTATGGGAGGTAAGTACCATGGTGAGCTTGTGTGAGCTGAGAAAAGCTTGGGGAAACTGATACCTGTTGTGGAGCTGAGTGTTTGGAGAGGGACCTGTCGTAGGGGGGTGAGAACGCCTCGCTGAGACACAGACGCTGGTGTTTGGAGTCTTCTGGCGTCCTGGGATGTCCTCTTGGCGTCTGCTGGAGTATAGCACCGGTGGACACGTAGAATAGGACGCTGAATTACGTTGGCGCGGAGATCTGGT